>OVAU01000224.1:0-24105 GCA_900406315.1 Biscutella laevigata subsp. laevigata | reverse complement strand
TATATATATATATATATATATATATATATTTATAAATATTATTGATGATTCTCATTTATACTATTTAAATCGACATAAAACCAAAATTTTTATCCAAACTAAATTCCTATATCATTTCAAATTTAAAAGATCTAAAACAAAAACTCAAGAGAGTATTGATCTAAAATCGCAAATGAACCAAACTGATTACTTAGACCTAGTTTTACCCATTTTATGAATGACATTTTGTAATTCTTCAGATAACTTTACCTTTCTCCTTAAAATGTACTTTCTTTCAAAATGATAAATAAGAAATACTCTAGAGTTGTTGACAAAAAAAAAAGAAAAAAAAATATTTAAAGTTTTAGGAGGTGGATTTTTCAACCAACCCAAGAAGATATATATATAGAAAAGGTGCTTACCANTGTTGACAAAAAAAAAAGAAAAAAAAATATTTAAAGTTTTAGAAGGTGGATTTTTCAACCAACCCAAGAAGATATATATATAGAAAAGGTGCTTACCAAAAAAAAAATATATATAGAAAAGGTTTATGATTTCATTTCAGTAAATATAAATAATCCGCCTCCCTATTTTCATCGTTGCTTCTGTAGTATTTGGTATAATCAGGCCACCAACCCACTCGACGGAGTCTCCAACGCCTCCTTCAGTCCTTCTGCTTAACCTCTGATTCAGATCTCCAGAGAGAGCCAAAATGATGCAGAGCTCCGCTGTATTTTCCCTTTCTCCGTCGCTTCCTCTTCTTAAACCACGACGGCTCTCGCTTCATCAATCCGTGAACGCTTCTTCCTCTTCTTCTAACCTCCATGATCTTAAAATCTCTCCAAATGTTGTCTCTATGCCTTCTCTATCCCGTCGATCTTGGCGACTCGCTTCATCTGATTCGACGCTTCGTGCCTGGTCTGGTCTCCCTTTCTCCATCTCTCCTTCTCTCGACACGAACCGTTTCAAAACTTTGGCTACTGCAGTTCCCGAAAGCACTGAAGAAGGAGATAATAGTGGAAAATTAACTAAGATCTTAGAACTTGGCTTGTTGTTTGCTTTTTGGTACCTTTTCAATATCTACTTCAACATCTACAACAAGCAGGTACGCTGCTTCTCCTTTTTTATTCGATTTGAGATCAGTTTTAGACGTCAAGTGTTTATTTTATTCATTTTTTTTTTGTGGCAAAATGTTGTGATAGATTGAGCTTACCTTCTCAGAATGTTAAGATTTAGACTCACCTTTGTGTTTAATCGTGTTTTGATTAGCTTGGATTAGTATGAAGAATTCATTTTGATTATATTTTACAGTCATATGAAGCTGGTGAGATGTTTTTCCCCTGATTGCTTGTTTTGTTCTTTAAATGTTTCCTTGTATGATCTTGAGAGAAGCAATAGATGAAGTCATATGTTTCGCTTTCTCAACGTGTTTAGTTTAGTCCGAAGATTTCAGTGTTTTTGTATGAAACTGGAGTGTTGTCCCGTTCTTTGGTATGTTTCACTGCTCGATTATAATCTTACAGTCATAAGAAACTGGACACAGATTCGTCTTGCTGATTGTTTATTTTGTTCTTTGTTATGTTTTGTAATCTCTGCTTCTGAGAGAACCAATTGTAGTTTCTTGATTTGTATGAAGAATTCAGAAATTTGATTGTATTTTACGGTCATGTAAAGCTGCAGAGAGATTCCCCCACCCCCCTGATTGCTGGTTTTGTTCTTGATATATTTTATTGTTCGACTTTGATTCTAACAAAAGCATAGAGTTTCTTTTTTAATTTTAATAATAAGAGTTCCTTGTATCGTCCTATTCCTGCAGGTTTTGAAATCTCTACATGCTCCAATGACTGTCACTTTGGTTCAATTTGCAGTTGGTAGTGTACTCATTACCATCATGTGGGCTCTTAATTTGTACAAGAGACCAAAGATCAGTGGTGCTCAGGTGTGTGTGTGTTTTTTTTTATTCAACTGTTGAAACGCTTATAACTTCTTGTTCTTGAGATATTCCACACACTCTGATATGTTTACGTTGACAGCTAGCGGCCATCTTACCACTTGCTGTTGTGCACACACTTGGTAATCTATTCACTAACATGAGTCTTGGGAAAGTTTCGGTTTCGTTCACTCACACCATTAAAGCCATGGAGCCCTTCTTCTCTGTTGTGTTGTCTGCTATGTTTCTTGGGGAGGTGAGCAGTGAGCTCTTCACCGACTTGTGTTTTTCCTTCTCATCTTGAAGTAAATTGATGCTCATGCCACTTGATTAGGTTGTGTACTAAAACATAATCAACCTCACCAGTTTTAGAGCTTAATTTGTTAGCTATTTTCTTCATAGGTGCCCACTCCATGGGTAATCGGTTCCATTATACCAATCGTTGGTGGAGTAGCGCTTGCTTCACTGACAGAAGTCTCATTCAACTGGTAAGTTTGTTTGAGTATTGCGACATTCGTGCAGGTGACGTGAGTATTGCAGATATTTACTACGTTTACTTGTTTTATGGCAGGGCTGGTTTTTTGAGTGCAATGGCTTCAAACTTGACTAACCAATCTCGCAACGTGCTGAGTAAAAAAGTCATGGTTAAGAAAGATGTAAGTTTTTTGTTCGTTTTAATTAAAATTTTCTCCTCGGACATATTGTGGATTAAAAAAAACATAACTTGATGTTTCTGTCTTGGTAGGATTCTTTGGACAACATCACTCTCTTCTCTATAATAACATTGATGTCTCTCGTTCTGATGGCTCCTGTGACTTTCTTCTCGGAAGGCATCAAGTTCACTCCGTCATACATCCAATCAGCTGTGAGTTTTATTCTTTTGTATCTTTCACAAATGATTCCAGTTTCTAACTTTAACCGATGTCGGTTTGCAGGGTGTGAATGTTCAACAGATATACACAAAGTCTCTTATCGCCGCACTCTGCTTCCACGCATACCAGCAGGTAAATGCTCTTTTTCTCTTTACTGATTTTGTTGCTTATAAAAAGATTCCAAAATTGAGTTCCGCCAAATGTGAATGATTCCAGGTGTCGTACATGATACTGGCGAGAGTATCACCGGTTACACATTCTGTAGGAAACTGTGTGAAGCGTGTTGTGGTTATCGTGAGCTCGGTTATCTTCTTCAAGACACCCGTCTCTCCCGTTAACGCTATCGGTAACATCCCACTCTTTATTCTCGGTTAGGTAGGACTTAGCATTCGGGTACCCCCTTGGGTCCCAGAGTCGATTCTCTCGGGTTTTTTGGATATTTCAGTTATGCACAGTAGATCTTTTTTGGGTATTTTTAAAGTTTCGGGTCAAATCAGATCCAATATTCAAATGGAGAACTCAAAAATCATTTTCGGATTCTGTTACATTTTAGGCAAGTATATAAAAATTACTCAAAAATATTTGAAAACTCTAGTAAAACAAAAATTTAGTTTTAATAAAAACTAGATTTTGGGTCCAGGCTATACGTGGCATGAAATACTTATATATTTATTGTATTTTTATGTTGTTAATTTTGAATAATTTCTCTTAAATATATATATATCTCATAATAAGTTTACTCACCTAAAAACCAAATCAATAAGAAATTTTATATTATTATAATAACTTATTATTTTAATTTATTTAATATTTGAAATGATTACTCGTCTATATAACATATAAATTATTTAACACAATATTAGCTTTTTTATAGATTAAGTAATTTATATATGTTTTTATAATCTTAACCTTATTGTATTGAAAAACATAATTCTTTTTATGTTAAAAAAATATAAATAAATAAAGAATAAATGGGACATATCACATATTTAAAAATAATTAAATTTATTACTAAATATATGAGTGACATATATTGTATTTATCCTAGTAAAAAAACCTTATTTTGAATATATATTTCAGAGATATTTTGGATTTAAATAAATAATAAAAATGAAAATTTTAAGTATCATTACATGAAAGTACATATTTAAAAACAATCAGTATATATTGTTAAATATCAAATCTTTATTACTTAATTAAATTTGTTAGTAAATATATGAGTGTCATATATTGTAATTGTCCTAGTAAATAAAACCTTATTTTAATATATCTTTAGAAATATTTTGGTTATGACACATCAATTATGCTTGTTAATAACAAATTGATGAAAGGTTATTCTCAAAAAATTGTTTCGGTTTTAATATATAGGGGATTGATTAAATATGAATTATGAAAGCTTTGAACTTTCGGATATCCATTTAGGTTTTTGTTGTGTTATGGTTCCTGGCGTATTGAAACCTAGGATCTAATAAGTATTTTTAATAGGTGCGATTGGATTTTTTTGGTTCCCTGTATTTTGTGAAGACTTATTCTTGGCTTATGTGAATACACAATCTTTTGAAGCTCAATTGTTTTTTTTTTCTGTCTTGTAGGTACCGGGATTGCTCTTGCAGGAGTTTTCTTATACTCCAGAGTGAAGAGTATCAAGCCAAAGCCTAAGACTGCTTAAACAAAATATATTTGCTAATGCCCTAATGCCATCCATTCTCGCAAATTTCATCATATTTCTAAGTTTTTTTTTTGTTGCAGTAATCGATTATCTTGGACTTTCATAGAAGTTGTTTGTTTTTCTTCGGTGTGCTAGGCAAAATGTTAAACTTTGAAAACACTTCTACAATTTTTCAAAGAGGAACTTTAAACACAGGACTTTGAGTGAGGTACTACGGCTGGAGAATAATTTTGATAACACCATTAGCTTTTTTTTTTTTTTTTTATTTAAGTGGGGTTAAAGACCACCACTTGTGGGCCTTAACAGGGGGATCCATTCCCCTCTTAATCTCACCAAAGAGATCGAACCTAAGTGCTGAGAGACACGGTCAAAGTGGCTTGACCACTTGACTAATGGATCCTCAAGCGATAACACCATTAGCTAGGAATGGACTTCATTTCCATTCTTTTAAATGTACGTTTAATATGAAAATGCATCTCATACTGACAAAATTCTGATTTTCTAGCCCTGAGATTAAAACAGAACTGTTTTCAGTAATCAACTGATCTGAAACAAAACTAATTAAATTAATTGTTTATTTTGTATACCTTTTTATTTTTTTTTAAACAGAACATCTCTTTTATCGATGATCAAAGGTTTGTGGGCAACAAAGAGGGGCCCACTTCCCTTTTTACAATATACAAGCAAATATTTCTAAACCTATGTAGCAGGTTGGAGTCGAACTGGTGACCTGAATGTATGAGAGTGATAGGCAACGNGGCAACAAAGAGGGGCCCACTTCCCTTTTTACAATATACAAGAAAATATTTCTAAACCTATGTAGCAGGTTGGAGTCGAACTGGTGACCTGAAGGTATGAGAGTGATAGGCAACANTATGAGAGTGATAGGCAACGACACATAAGCACCACTTGTACAATTGGTGCCCGTCGTATACCTTTTTGATTAACCAACCTGAAATGACTCGAATCACAGTCCTATGTTTTTTCTATTAAGAATAAACTGAAATGAGACAGTAACAATAGTTCCCGAAGTAAGTTTCGACTAAAAAAATTATAATATATATAGCCGAACATATATTATATTACAATAACTGTTAAATTTAATAAAAAATGGAAAATATCTAAATTTTAATCATCAAATACTTTTTAAGTTATCAGAAAACCACTAATATAAGAATAAATTATAATCTGAATGTATATTTGAAATACCAAACTATAGTATATTAGGGGAGGATCTGCACGTTGCGCATAAATAATATAATGACTTGATTATAGATATTTTTTGTATTATTAAGAAATATTCTATTCATTGAAAATGATATGTAGTTGTAAATTAATTTACTTCTACAATAAATACAAGTTGTTCTGTTATCCAACCAATTTGAAATACAAATGTGGTGAAATTTGTGAGTGCAAACTAAAATGTTGATGTCGTTCGGTCCTATTAGATTGTATAGACATATTAAGCAATCACTGTCTTCATCTTCTATTGTTTGAGCTTGAATCATTTCTAATTCCCCAATTNCGTTCGGTCCTATTAGATTGTCTAGACATATTAAGCAATCACTGTCTTCATCTTCTATTGTTTGAGCTTGAGTCATTTCTAATTCCCCAATCACAACTTCAACATCTAGTCTACTTAAGCATGTAGATTGAAATCTTCTATATCAAAAAATACTTCGAGGCTTTGTGGAGGTTGGTTTCCCCATTGAATAATACCCAAGTAGATGTTGTACTATTGAGATATAGTTGACCTACCAATATAAAATAATATGAATGATTAAATAAAGAAATATACACATTTAAGAAGGTAAAGAAAGTAAGATGGTATGACAAATAAATCTTAGACAATTTTTGGATTAATGTTTGTCACAATGACAATGATAGGTCATTCTTGCAGTTTCACCACTAAAAGTTATATATTATTTTCACATAAATTTATATTTCACATTAGACCAGAAAAATTACAACTAATTTCGCATCAAAACTCTTCATACTACATATATCATAATGTTTCAGCTAAATGTTTTGTTGAAAAAAAATGTTTGGATGCTTTAGATTAAATAATGTTTTATTCGAATAGACATAAGTGAAGATGTTCTCGAAATTTAAGTACTAAGTACTAAGCAACATATTTTGGATACTTGGATCAACATAGAACAATTAACACTGCATAACAATGAAAATGGAAACAAAAAAACATGACATTTTATAATTCAACATGATCCGAAAGAGAATATGATATCTTAACGTTAACAAAAACAACTTCAAAATAGCTTGGCAAAAAACAGATTTCTTAACTACAAAAATTCATCACCAATTATGCACCAAAGTAAACATAGTCGAATAACTGGAAAATAAAGAAATGCTGTTTGAAATATTGTTTGGTACTTACTAATCAAAAATATATGTGAAGACCAAATTGAATGTACTTATAGAGGGAATTTCGGACTCGTCAAGTCTATTCGATGTACGAATGCATGATATTTGTGCAGTGACATCTTCAAAAATAGGAAATAAAAGAGAATTGATACATAAGTTGTATGGTGAGAATTTCATATGTAAATATTAGATTGTTATACCTGGTAAATTTTCTCATTTGTCTACTATATTTTTTGATATCCTTAATTGATTGAATTCAGAAATACTCCTCAGGAATTTTGTATTGATTGACATCATCAACCTCATTCATAGTAGTTTTGTCATTAAAGTATATCTTGTTGACATCATCAATTAAGCGGTAGAAGTTAGGATTGAGTTTCACATCAAAAATAGTTATCCAGAATACATCGCCTTCTTTAAGTTTGGTCCTAAAATTATGGAGGCGACGAGGGTCAATAGATGTTTGGATTGCAACTCTGTTTAACAATAAATTAGATACATATCAGACATGAATACATGATAAGAAATATAGTTTTATATATAAATTATTGAAAGTGGTCGTACCTTTTCATCAAGGAACAAACAATCAATGCTGAGCAGGACGTTATTTATTTTGAAATCACGTGCTTGCCAAGTGCGCAAAAGCCGAACAACAATACACATGGATTCAAGATTGTTATCTATTAAACCAAGAGTAGAATATATGTAGGAGAGATTTGTTGATGTCATAATATTTTGAAAGAGTTTTTTTTAAGAAAATTTTAGTCATAATTTCATGAATTTATATAGAAATACATAAGTGTAACATAAATGATATTTAAATATGTAGGTTACATACTGGAGAAAAAGATTTGAAATTAAGAATTATGAGTAATAAATATGATTAATTAGATTTTTAAATGCAAGCTTTAAAGACATATGTTACATATTGTGGGAAAGTAATGACTATGAGTTTTATTTATTAAATTACTTTTTATTTATTAAATCTAATTCTAATTCTAATTAGTTAGAATTTTGAATAGAGGCTTTAAAGACTTATGTTACATTTTAGTTTTTAAATTAATAATTGAGAGCTTTAAATATAATTAATTATAATTTTGAATAAAAGATTTGAAGATGTAGGGTACATATTGTGAAGAATTAGTGGCATGCGTTCAAATATAATTAATGGCGACTTAGGTTACATTTTGGTTTTTAAATTAATATTTGGGAGCTTTAAATATAACCAATAATAATTTTGAATAGAAGATTTGAAGATGTATGTTACATATTGTAAAAAATTAATGTTCATGAGTTTAAATAGAGTTCATGGTGACTTAGGTTACATTTTGGTTTTTAAATTAATAGTTCGGAGCTTTAAATATAATTCATTATAATTTTAAATAGAAGATTTGAAGATGTAGTTTACATATTGTGAAGAATTATTGTTCATGAGTTTAAATAGAATTAATGGTGACTTAGGTTACATTTTGGTTTTGAAACTAATAATTGAGAGCTTTAAATATAAGTAAGTATAATTTTGAATAGAAGATTTGAAGATGTAGGTTACATATTGTGAAAAATTAGTGATCATGAGTTTTTAATACAATTAATGAGACCTAATAAATATTAAAAAATATTTTAAATTTATTTTGTTTAATTATATTATTAAGTTTTAACAACCAATCACATGTTGAAAAATGTCAAGCTCTTAAAGGAAAAACTTTACTTTAAAATATATGTTACATTTTTTTTGAAACTAATAATTGAGAGCTTTAAATATAATTTTGAAAAGAAGCTTTGAAGATGTAGGTTACATATTGCGAAAAATTAGTAGTCATGAGTTTTAAATAGAATTAATGGTATCTAATAAATATTTAAACATTTTTTTAATTTATTTAATTTAATTCTATTATGAAGTTTTAGCAACTAATCAAAGGTTGACAAATGTTTAACTCTTAGAAGAAAAATCTTACTCTATTATATAGATTAGAGCAATCGTGTTTGTTCTTTAACTCCTTCAAATTTTAAAACTCTAAGATAGATTGATCATTACAACTATTTATGATGTATTTGATGAATCACTACATTCCATTTAAACCCATAATAAATTATACTTGAAACGCTAAACAAATGATTATATACATACGATGAACTACATTTTGTCTTAACTTTCTAGTAAATCTAAATCGATCCATATGTAAATTGAAAAATTTCTTGTTAAATTTTATTTTTTGAAATCATTTTATAATTATCATCTATATGATATATAGTGAAAAGGGGGGGGGGGGGGGGGGTGGGGGTGTTCTCTTGTTGCGCCATGTGACACTCTTTTCTTATAAAAAACTATATTTATATCATTAATAGTGTAAAATTTAACAAAAATTCAATGTGCCACATTGGTTAAGTGTATATTGTTCAACGTAGAGCTTATGAGTTCAATTCCTTTTTGTTTCGTTTCTATTTATTTTGATATTTTTTTCAAAACGACGTAGTTTTGATACTTATGAATGATATAGTTGCAACATAAAATAATGGGCTGACTTTGTGGGTGCATAACTTGACATGATATCACTCATAATAAAAATGAATAAGGATCAAAATTTATTACAATATAAATTGTTAAACCGAATCAAATATAGACAATTAAATTTCTTGAGAAGATGATATTATTAAATATGTAGAAAGTGAATTATAAAAATATGAAAAGACATTAACAAATTTTTTTTCCTCTCTTCTTTTGGTATCCAAAAAATCCAATTTTTGTACTTGTTCCTTCCTCCTTTTATAATCTTCATTCTCTATCTTTATTACTTAGTCATTATTTCATAGCTTAATTCCAAGGTTTGACCAAAGACATTAACTCTACAATTAAACCATGAATAATAGTAATATTTGGCCAAAATAGAAATTTATAATAAAACATGAATGAATAGCAATATTTGACCATTATGATAAAGTCAAAAAAAAAATATTTATACATATCCATTTCATTTAAAGGTTTCCAATGAAATGAGTTGAAATAGGCCCGACCCATTGTTCGAGATCCGACACCAACAATTACCCACCCCTTTCTTTGAGTAAATTAATTTGCTTGAAGAACTAATATTATAAGTTATTTTATTAACATGGGGAGTTTGTCTCCGATTCTTTTTCTTCCGAAAGAGACAAAATCTATTTTTTATATTTGAGCTCTAAATTTTAAAGTAAGACATACTCGACTCTATGATTGTTGAGTTTTACGTATAATGAGACATATTCAATCTATTTATTCTTCAGCTATGAATTTTAGCGCAACATATACTCGACTTTATGAGTTTCTAGCTCTTCTCTAGCACGAGAAATACTCGGCTTCTTGCTTTTAAGCTCTTATTTAGTGCGAGACATATTCGGCTTTTTGTTTTTAAGCTTTTCTTTTTAGCGTGAGACAAACTCGGTTTTTTTATATTTAAGCTTTTCTTTAGCACGAGATATACTCGACTTTTTTTGATTTTCGAGCTTTTCTTTAGCGTCAGACATACTTGACTTTTTGTTTTGAAGCTTTTCTTTAGCGTGAGACATACTCAACTCTTTGATTTTCGAGCTTTTCTTTAGCTCGATACATACTCGACTTTTTTATTTTAAGCTCGTCTTTAGCACGAGACATACTCGACCTTTTGTTTTTAACCTGTTCTTTAATGCGAGATGTAGTCGACTCTTTGTTTTAAGCTATTCATTACCGCGAGACATACTCGGCCTTTTGTTTTTAAGATTTTCTTTAGCTCGAGACGTACTCGGTTTTTGGTTTTAAACTCTTATTTAGCATGAGGCATACTCTGCTTTTTAAGCTCTTCTTTAGCGAGATGTAATCGACTTTTTGTTTTAAGTTCTTCATTAGCGCGAGCATACTCGACTTTTTGCTTTTAAGCTCTTCTTTAGCTCGAAACGTACTAAGCCTTTTGTTTTAAGCTCTTATTAGCATGAGACATATTCTGCTTTTTAAGCTCTTTTTAGCGCGAGACATACTCGGCTTTTTTTAGCTCTTCTTAGCACGAGACATACTCGACTTTTTTATTTTAAGCAATTATTTAGCGCGAGACATACTCGTCTTTTATTTTAAGCTTTTATTTAGAGCGAGGCATACTCGACTTTTGTTTTAAGCTTTTCTTTAGCGCGAGACATACTCGGCTATTTTGCTTTTGTGAAGAACTAGATCACCATGTTGTCATTGTTAGATCTCAGATATTTTTTGCTTTTGACTTCACTTTTGGTCATCATTGCTCTAATATCGTCAATGAGAAAGGAATTTTATTGCTTCTTCTTTCAAATGTATTTTTGATTTGTATCAAATATACTATAAAAATCTGATGATCGGCCTATTTGAAATTTGTATTTTGATAATTTCTATAGATTCACCAATCTCGTCTCTCTCATAGAGATTTAGATCATCACCATTATGAGTTTAGGTCTCCTTCCTAGATTTGATTTTCAATCACTCTGACTTTGTGCTTTACTGGTAAGAAAAATTTATGTCCCCACATATGATGTCAGTTATGGGTGCATAATTTGACATGATATCACTTACAATAAAAATAATAGGGATCAAAACTTCTTACTGTATTAAATGGTAAGCCGAATCAATTATATACATTCAAAATTCTTGAGAAGATGATATTATTGAATATGTAGAAAATGAATTATATAAAATATGAAAGACGTTAAAAAAGCAATTTTTCTTTCTCTTTTTCTCTTATTTTGGTCTAAAAAAATCCTTTTTTTACTTATTTCTTCCTCCTTTTATAATCTTCATTCTCCATCTTTATTACTCAGTCATTATTTCATACTTAATTCCAAGGTTTGACTAAAGAACTTAACTCTACAACTAACCATGAATTAATAGTAATATTTGACCAAAACTTAAATCTATAGTAAAACCATGAATTAATAGCAGTATTTGACCATTATGATATAGTCCAACAAAATATTTATACACATCCATTTTATTTAAAGGTTTTCAATGAAATATGTTGAAATAGGTCCGACCCATTGTGTGAAATCTGACACCAACATACATCAATATCCCACCCTTACTACTTCAACCACACTTAAGCCCTCTAAATTTTTATTTTCTTTGAGAAACACACCATACTTTTTTATTCAAATTATTCACACCTCTCTAATTAAATTAACTCAAACGATTAAAATTAGTGATAACAAATTGTGTTTGTTATCCAAATTACAATACAATCCAATTAAAATTTAGCAGAAATTATATTTTCAATTTTAAAATTAAAACCAGATGGGTTTCTATCTCACATGAATCTCTTTATTTCTTTCTTCTCTCTTCTAATCTCTTTCTTCTACAAATCATAAAAAGCCAAGTGTGCAGGACAATAACAAACACTAATCAGACGGTTTCTAAAACTTTGGAGATGCCACTTTAATTAATATGGAGAGAGAAAATAGAAGAGAGAGAGGAGAGAAATAGAGAGATTCCAAAGAGATAGAAAGATATCTGATTTTAATTTTTAAACTGAAAATTTAATTTCAGTTAGATTTTGATTGGATTATAATGTAATTTGGATAATAAATGTGATTTGTTATCACTAATTCAATTGTTTGAGTTAACTAATTAGAGATGTGTGAATAGTTTGAATCCAAACACAAAGTTTTGAAACATAAAGTAAAGTACAATAATTTGAAACAAAAAATAATTTCTGTTTACAATTTAAGTTTGAAACATAAAATAATTAAAAAATATAAATTTAAATAAAGTATTTGTCTCTTAAACTAACCTAAATTAATTAATCTTAAAACAAAATTAAGTAATTTTAAAGATTAAGATAAAAATATTGATTTTCAAAGTTTCACAAAAAATGAAATTTTAAAATTATAGTATATGAAAAAATAAATACTAATAAAAATATATAAGATATAATAGAGATAAGTAGATGACAAAAAATGATATGAAAATGTTATAACAAATATAGACGTAAATGATAACATATTATAATATGTGTTTTTACTTTATTACTCAAGAAGATGACATACTCAAAAGTTATTGTGATGATCATGACTCTGGAAACAACAATGGAGATGATAAACATGTTTTGTATTTCCATCATTAGCTTCGCACATGACGTTTCAGTCGATAACATTTATAACATCAAATCATTGGGTCGCATGATTTAAAATGATTATCTGATAAAATTCATTAGACTAAAGTAAAACACATTGACTATTAAAGTTTTACAATCATAAAGATTCCAAAATAAATTACAAACTAAAATTGTTATTTCTTTTTTAAAAAAATATTTAAAGAAAAAAATTAAACAAGAATAAGTAGACGATTAAGTATATAGAAATAATGAAAAATGTAAAGCAAACAAATTATATGTAGAAATAATTTTGTAAAAAAAAACTCAACTAATTTATTTGAAAATGATGAAGTATATTAGGATCATACAATTAATTTTTTTAAAAAAAATATATAGATATTAAAAATATTAATAGTCAAATGTTAAATTTTAAATTTATAATTTTTTTATAATAAACNGAAAATGATGAAGTATATTAGGATCATACAATTAATTTTTTTTTAAAAAATATATAGATATTAAAAATATTAATAGTCAAATGTTAAATTTTAAATTTATAATTTTTTTTATAATAAAATTTATACTAATAATATATATAAAACATAACTTATAGTGTGGGTATTCTTAAAGTGTTTCGTAGAATCATGTTTTCAAGGTGAAAATGTGAAACAAGCTTCACAGTTTTATATTAAATTAATTTCTGAAAAAATTATCAAAAATGAAACTCAAAGAGTCGTTCATAATGCAAGCATCAGATTATGAGAAGTCGAGCAAAAAATCCACCGTACAAAAAAATGCCAACTGTATATGCTGATTGATTTGAAGATCAATCTAAGATCCAAATAAGCAAAGAATATCTTAGCATTTGTAGAAAAATATAACATGATGATACGAGCAACAAGAACACATGACCACATTAACACTCCAAATAAAGAAAAAAGAAGAAAAATTAGAATGAAATATTATGAATTTAATGAGAAAATCTCCTATTAATGTTCAGATTCTCACAAACATTAAATAGCTAGATTACGTACCAAAAACATAAAAATCTCAAAATGCACGACAACCCAATTAACATTTTATAAATATCAACTCATTAGATTGTTAAAAGTAAAAACTCACCATTCACTTAAAAGACAAATGGCCACTCTTTTCTCTTCGCTTCTCTTATCTCTATGTTTACTCTCTTCACCATTTCTCTCAACAGCAAACGCAAACGCCCAAGCAAAACTTGGCTTCACCGCTGATCTGATCCACCGCGATTCTCCTAAATCCCCTTTCTACAACCCAGATGAAACACCTTACGAGCGTCTCCAAAACGCTATCCACCGATCCATTAACCGTGTTGCCCGTTTCACAAGCATTGATGCATCAGTTAACTCACCCCAAACTGAGATCACCTCAGATGGCGGTTCGTATCTCATGAATATATCCCTCGGGACACCTCCTTTCCCTATCATGGCGATTGCGGATACAGGCAGCGACCTCATCTGGACGCAGTGCAAGCCATGCACTGACTGTTACGATCAGGATGCTCCTCTCTTTGACCCTACAGCGTCTTCCACATACAAAGACGTTTCTTGTTCTTCAAGTCAATGTAAGGCCCTAGAAAGCCAAGCTTCTTGCTTCAAAGAAGACAACACTTGCTTTTACGAAATGTCTTACGGTGATAATTCATACACAAAAGGCAATGTCGCCACCGACATCTTAACTCTCGGCTCCACCAATAACCGCCCCCTGCAACTTAAAAATACTATCGTCGGATGTGGTCACGAAAACGCTGGAACATTCACGAAGAAAGGATCTGGAATCATCGGACTTGGTGGTGGTCCGGTTTCGCTCGTTTCGCAACTGGGGGATTCCATCGATGGTAAATTCTCATACTGTTTGGTCCCATTTTCGTCTGGAAATGACAAAACAAGCAAGATCAACTTCGGAACCAATGCTGTTGTGTCGGGAACGGGAGCTGTCTCAACTCCTATAGTTAAGAAATCTCAAGCGACGTTTTATTACTTAACTCTAGAATCCATTAGCGTGGGAAACAAGAACATCAAATTCCCAAGCTCAGATTCTGAGAGCGTTGAGGGGAACATCATCATCGATTCCGGCACAACACTGACGCTGCTACCAGACAAGTTTTACTCTGAACTCGAGGAAGCGGTTGCGTCCTCAATCGATGCTGAGAGAGTAAGAGATCCAGAAAGCGCTTTGAGTCTGTGTTACAGAGCAACCGAGGATCTGAAAATTCCAATTATTACAATGCATTTCGATGGAGCAGATGTGAAGCTACACTCCACCAATTCCTTTGTACAACTCTCAAAGGATTTGGTTTGCTTAGCCTTCCGTGGGAACACAGACGTAGCCATTTTCGGGAACTTGTCTCAGATGAACCTTCTTGTTGGTTACGACACCGTTTCTAGAAAGGTGTCATTTAAGCCTGCTGATTGTGCAAAGATGTAGATGTTTGCCTTCATTTCATTTCTTGTTTCAAATATCTATATCTATTATAATAATGGCCAATATCATTTTAGCATAAGTTGTTCCTTTTTTGTTTCTACAGAGTTTTCCGTTTAATTTCAGTCACAGTTATAACCAAATAAACCTTATTTTCTGGAAATATAATTCTTGCCAATCAGTACTTTCAACTTGAATTCTAATCATCACTATGGACTGGAAAATCATATGATATGATAATTCTAATATTTGTTATTCTAGCTGGTGAAAATTGTAGAAATAAGAAATACTACTTATGCATCTATTATATTTTATCGTTGATTTTTTTTTCTTTTTCTTAAAGTGATGATCATGCGGAACAAGTACACTCAAACTTGGATCAATTGCTCAATTACATCCCAAGTGTGGAAAATTTGCCATTCTCCCTTTCTGTGTTTTCTTTTTCAATTTTATTTTATTCCCAAACCCATTAAAAGACAAAAAAATAGAGGAAGTTTAAGTTATTTACGATCCAACCAACACTTATTGGTCAGATTATGGATATCCAATTTTTTTTTTTTTGAACGGATACCCAATTCATCATTCCAACGATTCCACTTTTTCCTTCATTCTCGTACTCATTCAAAAAAAAATCAAAAGCTAACTCTTTGATCTTCTTCTTATTCCCTTCTTCTTCTCTTCTTGCTTACACAATTTTTACTTCAATCTTCTTCTTCTCCAAGTAAGTGTTCGCTTTCCACTCGAAAATAGAGAAAAAGATTGACAGTCTGCGAAGCTTAACCCAACGGCCAATTTACGGTATGCGACATCGCCGTCACCGTCTTCTTCATTGTCGACCATACCAGATCTAGCTGCTTCATCCACCGCAGCAGAGTTGGAGAATTCGGCCTCTCACGTCGTGACCTCCTCTCCACCCACGAAGACTCCTCTTTCCGCCGCGAAGTTTTCTGCAAAGACGACGACATCAGGTGAGGAGAATCCCGCGTCGTTTGATGACGACCCGACACAGACATCATCGTCGTTTGATATGTATGGCTTTACTATGGACTAGTAAACTCAACTATCAATGTAATATAAGGTATTTAATTGACGAACCAATTTTAGGTGGTGATAACGCACTAGTTCTTTGATGCAATTTAAATTAAGTTAGGTGGAATCAATAGGTTTTGTTTGTCAGGAACAATCCTACTTTAAACTAGTAAACGAAATGGGCAATGCAAAGCAGATCAATAAAAAGTCAACGAGATCGAAGAAAATGTAATTCAAAAATTAAAGCAAGCATATGGACCAGGACAAACGAAATGGACAGTCAATTGATAAACTAATGATGTTTAATTTCACAATTCAGGTTTGTCTTATGTCTAAGAATCTCAATTTTAGGTTAGTTCAGTGATAAAAAAACCCTTTCCTAATCATGTAACCACAAAATCTGTTGGCTAATTGCATAATCAAGAAGAAATGAATACAATTCCATGCAACGATCTATCAATGCTTAAACAATCCCTTAGAAAGTATCAATAAACAACATAATTATTTGGTTGGGGAATTTCATCGAACACCTTTCGGGTGTGAAATCCCCTAAATTCATGGATGAGGTGATCAATCAAATCCAGACATTAAACAAAATAATCATGAAGAAGACAATATTCTAATCAGTCATAAACATCAATGGCAATCAAAATCAGCCTAGATCTAACCCTAATCCATAGGCTAAAGAGATTACTTACACATCATGAACAAAACACTTTGGAAGTTTTTGTTCATAACCTAAGGGATGAAATTAGAAAATAGAAATGCAAAATCAAGCAAAGAAATTAAATAGATAATCAATTAATCTCAACGAAAGATCTCTAGAGAGAATTACAAAAATGAAGAGTAAAAACTAGGAATAAAACTTGTGTTTTTTAGATATGGTTTTATGCCCTTTTATACTTAGGCAAAATAACAAAAAGGGAGCTTAACTTGAACTATTTGAAAACACGGGATTGACCGATACATATGATCGGTATGTGTTTTTGCGGCCAAGTCTGGACTGGTCACCTATCTTGGTACCGGTGAGGCTTCTGACCGATCTATGTTCCTATCCATTTCGTGAGAGGCGCCCCGGTGTATGGTACCGATCAAAACTGACTAGTACTGAATCTCCCGTTTGATGCTCTTGTGGGCACCAGTGTGGCTGGCTGGTGTAGCTGACCGATCCATCCTTCGGGATCCGAGACTTGTGCTATTTGCTCCAAAAATGCTTCATTTGATCCATTCTTCAGTTTAAGTTCGAATCCACACCTGAAATGTCAAATTATATGCAAATGCAACCTAATGGACTCTAACTGCATCATAATCTAATGCAAAATGCATGAAAAAATTCATCAAAACCATAAAAAATACTATATATCATCGTTCGCAACCCAAGAGACGCCGACAGCGAAGACACCGTCTCCACCATCGTCTCCAACAAAGACGTCTTCTCCTCCAGCTCCTATAATCGTCGAGACGGAAGCTACAACCGCCTGGTCAAAGCCGTCTACGTTTGTGATAAGCACATTTTTACTATGGCTAGCAAAAACCGGCTTATCAATGTAGATATAGTGGTAAGTGGGGTATTTGTCGAACCAATCATGGGGGGTATCAATGCTCTAGTTTCGTGATGCTAACTCGCTAAATCTAAGTGGGAATGATATGGATGGCTATCACTAACAATCCTATCCTTAACGATAAACGAAATGACAATTAAAGTAAAAGTCAACTGGATCAAAGAAAATATAAATTCAATAATTAAAACAAGCATATGGACCAGAAAAATCGAATTGGGGAATTTATTTCCATGCTCATAGATGGTTTAATTCACGCAATTAAGCTTATCTTATGTCTAGGAATTTCTTATGTAGATTAATCCACTCCCGTGGTAGAAAATCTTTCCTAATCATGCATTTTAAACAATCCCTTGGAAGAAAACACAATCAGAAAGCATAGCACTCAATTCCATACAACAATCAACCCGACTTAAACAATCCTTTGGATTGTTTAAAATGCATGATTAGGAAAGATTTTCTGGGGCTCCTACTAACACGGTCATGCCTAGAACACTTTGTGAGTTTCTAGACATGGTTCATATAAGGATTCAAAGACAGAAAATAAAATAGAAGCAGTAAAATAATTGAAGACAGGAATCAAAGAAATCAATAGCAATAAAAGACAAACTTAGAATTACAAAGAATTCTGAGGAAAAGGCAGTTCTAAATCTAGTGAATCTATAAAACAAACGCTTTTGGCATCTGGTTGACTGTGACATTATCCTGTTAGTGAAGGACTTTTTCGAGACGTGACATATGGACCAGAGACTCAACCAAACAAATATTTTTATGATTCCAAATAAGAACCAGCCGAGACATATGACATAATTTAGACTCATTAGCCTATGCAATGTAAGCTACAAGATCATCTCCAAAATTTTAAGCAAGAGACTAAAGACTACCCTCCCGAGTTTGATCTCGGAAACTCAATCAGCCATTATGGCTAGACGTCTGATCGCATACAATATTTTATTAGCTCGAGAGAACTTTCATGCCCTCTGCACTAATCCCACGTGCATATCGAAATTTTTGGCCATCAAAACTGACATGAGTAAGGCCTCTGACAGAGTGGAGTGGAGGTTCTTAGAGGCACTAATGCTCAAACTAGGATTCTCGAATAAGTGGGTTAAGTTTATTATGGCGGGCATATCCTTAGTTTCATATCAGATCTTATTAATGGGCAACCAAGAGGAAGAATAAAGTCTTCAAGAGGAATCCGGCAAGAAGACCCACTATCATCATTCTTATTTATTATGTGCACTGAGGCACTAATTTCCCTTCTTAAGGGTGCATAAGACGAGAAGAGGATTTTTGGATCGAGGATAACGCAAACGAGTCCGACGGTCTCTCACCTACTGTTCGCAGATGATAGTGTATTTTTTGCAGAGCGGAACTCTCGTAGTGTGCGGAGATTTTGAAAATTATCAAGACTTATGGAGATGCCTCAGGCCAACAAATCAACCAGGCCAAATCGTTGCTGTTCTTTGGGGATAAGGTATCCTCAGGGCCTCACCAAGCCATAAATCCGGCTTTAGTCATCACGAATGAGGGCGGTATGGGCATGTATCTCGGTCTCCCAGAGCACATCGTTGGATCAAAAGAAAAATTTTCGCCTTTGTTCAAGACCGACTAAACGATCGAGTAAGCACCTGGTCAGCAAAATTCCTTTCCAAGGGTGGGAAAGAGATCCTTATCAAATTCGTAGCACAAGCCCTTTCGACATATGTCATGTCGTGATTTCTCTTACCCAAGGGCACAATAAACAAGTTAAAAAGCGCCATTGCAAATTTCTGTTGGAGCTCTAAGAAGAATAGTCGAGGAAACAGAGTAACCATTTGTTATTTACCCTCAAACTGAATTCAACATCCTTAACATATCAACTTAACCAAAGTGATATAAACACACAACCTCAGTGTAGGTTGAGTAGACTAATGTATCTTCTTAATTAAGATAATCAAGAACAAGCTAACCAGAAGTTAAATTTTCACAAAAATAATTCAGCGTCCGTAACGGATGGAGTTATATAATAAATCACATAATTCAGCATCAGTGACATAATTCAACATAGTAAGCTAATGAGATCTACAAAACAATAGTTACTATAACTGTTTCAATAGAACACTTATATTCTTTAAAACTAGGAAAAACATCTATGACAGGAGAATTACCTCAGGATGAATTCAACATCCAAAACGTCAATTTGGGTAATAGTTGCATTTTTGGGTGGTTTGGGAAGAGCACTTGTAGAATGGTCTGATTGTCTTCAACAAATTCTTGCTTCAAGCATTGGAATACATTTGAATGCTAGCATTTGTAGTATAAGTGGGAACCCTTTAAGGTTGTAAGACACCAGTTGAAGCTGTTGCCGAAATAGAAGTACCGTACCCTCGTTTTTCCCCGTATCTTCCTACATGGTTTCATTCAAGAGTCTGTCTTCAAAAAGGATTCCCTCCCTCATGGGAAATGCATAAAGTCATCGGTTTGAGAAAGAGCTTGACGTATTTGGGAGTAGGGTGCCCTTTTCCCTGGTAATTTGCAATGAGGACGCCGTCTATAATCAACAACAATGCTAGTCTGATCTTTCTCCAACTAGACATGTTTTTGCTATTCCTTATCAAATCAGCCACATCGAAGAGTGTTTCTTCCTTAATTGGACCAATAAACGTCTCCCAGGCATAACATTCTCCTAACTTTTGCTTTGGATGGTACTCGAAGTCATATAACTCATCAAATTCAGAGCAGTTCAAACCTATCAAATTTGCGAACTCTCCTAAAGAGAACTTCAGAGGGTGGCCAGCAAAAATTGTCCAAAGCTCATATTTTTTCTGTGTCACTAGTTGACGGGTGGTAAACTATGGACAAAGTTTACATGATATTGGAAATCTGCTCACCGTAAGGTTAAATAGATGGCCAAAGCTAGAAGCCTTTAAAACATCCCACTAGAGTGTTCTTTTGAGTTGGGAATACACGAACGATAGGTAGTCTTGTCGTGAATACACATTTAAACGACCTTCTAGGAAACGATCAATCTTGAATAGTCTTTCAGGTAGATCATGGTTAGGAAGAGCAACTTCTGTCCGCGATTCTATTGGAAAATGCAACAAAGAGGTTCAAGTCAACAATGACCATTAGTGGAATAAGTTAACAATGCATGTTGTACATTAAAGCCATTAATTCATAGTTAAAAACATTACTATCCTATTCTGTTTGCAGTGGTGACAGACAGTTAAGGTAAAAACCATTAGAGCCAACAAGATTTGTAGAAACATGAGTAGTTATAGCTCATAATTTCCTTTAACATTACATAAAGAAAGGTACTGGAGTGGCGGTTAGAGTTATATGGTTTCAAAACTTAGGCACGCTAACCACAAAAATTATAAACCCCGTAAGATACTTGTCTGAAAACCCCCAAATCGGCTTCCAACTTTTCAATCGACTAAGTAAATATGTCTAACAAACGAAGGTCCGACGAAACTTCATTTTCGTGTATAGAAATAAAAATGAACTAACAAACATAAAAGCAGAAAAACTCGTAAATTACAGGGAAAATATGTGCTTATGGGTGTGTAAAATTTGTGAAAATAAAGAATTGAAAAAAAACTTGTAATCAGAAAAGTATGAAACTCGTAAGAAGATGACAAAAACTAACCGGTAGTATTGGACATACCTACGGCGAGGAGATCTGTCGTCGGTTGGTTAGGAGACTTAGGGTTTTCTGGGTAATGTTTGTTACAAGAAATCATGGCGGCGTTAGAACATTGGACATGAGTGCTAAGTTTATTGACAGCATTCATGGCCGTGTCAGAACCTCTGCAAGTCTGGGGTGACTTGGATCCGCCGGTCGCCCCAAACTAAAGACGAATTGGGGTTTCATCACTGGTTTCCGCGGTGATAAATGATTTGTGGGTATATGATCGTGATTTCGACAGTGAAAGATGTAGAAACTTGTTGAGAAAGAAGATTTTTAAAAACCCTAATAAAATTTTTTATGAGATATCGTGTGACTGATTTCCAATTTTAAGAGGGAATTTTACCTCCAAAGATTTTTAATTTTGGTTCAACTAACCTATCAAATCATTGTAATTGATAAGTTTATATGAGATAAGGGCCAATTGGTAATATCACAATGCAAGATGTGTTGAGATGAAAAGAAATATAGAAGTGTTATAGAACGAAAATATGAGTATGAAAAGTGTTCTAGAATGCTATTTTTCTTTAGAATATATGATTTATAGTTTTAATTTTAAATTTTAGAGTTAAGGGTTAAAATTTTACAGTTTAGGGTTTGGAGTTTAGGGTTTAACAATGCAAATAGGCTTTAGGGTTTACAGTTTTGAATTTAGGATTTAGTGTTTAGAATGTAAGATTTAGAGTTTAAGAGTTTAAAGTTTTAAATTTAGGGTTTAGCGTTTGAGGAAATTGATATTAGATAACGCGATATTAATGCTATCATATAATTAAATTTCATAGGGCTAGAACTTAATTCGCCACACCAAATTTTAGCTTATTTTCACTTGATGTGGCGATTAAGAGTTTAAATTCTTAAACTCTAAACTCAAAACTTTAAAATACCCGTTCGATTGAACCTTTTAAACTCATGAAGAAGAACCGTTTAAACTCATGAAGAACCATTCATGATGAATAACCGTTCATGAGGTCTGACCAGACCAAGAATGCCCGTTCATGATGTTCCATTTCTTCATCAAACCTCAAATGTTCTTGATACCATTCTTCTCTTTGTCTCAGATGAGCTCTTCTAGGAGGCCTCCAAGACCTCTCTCTTTGGGCATAAGGGTCATCTACTCTAGTCTCTGAATCATGAACCGGGGGTTGTCTAGGCAAGAGAGGTGGAGCTTCGGGTTCTTGAGGAGTTATGAGATTTTGTCTCAACTCCTCAAACTTTCATTCAATGAGACTAGTTATCACTTCAACAACTAGCTTATTAGGATGATTGACGTTTTCTTCCTCTTTTCCATGCAGATCAGCGGTGATTTGGCCAAAAATACAAAACGGTATGTGCGGATGATCAGATGGAGAAATTGGGCGATGCTATCAGGTGGAACGCACAAATGGTCAATCAGGTCGAGGTTGCGAGAATCAATCAGATCGGTTGGGCGGGTCTACAAAAGGGTGTGACACTCAGATGCATGCGAAAAGGAGCATGTCTGGCGGAACATAGGCGGCAAACAATAGTAGCGACATGATGACGTGTTGGACAGTCGACAATACGACCCGGGAAACATGGCCTGCGGTCGTGACGGACAATAACTAATTTCAAAAAGTTTTGTCTTTTTCCGATTTTTTGTCTCTCTCTTTGGTTTCTTCGTCTTCTTCCTAGCACAAAACACAAATACAAACCAGAGAATCAACTCTTGGACGCCATTAAAACAAACATCAAGCTTAAACAACAATATTTTAAATATTTAGAACGATTTTAAGAAAAAGATTAAAACTTCTGCACACGAACTTAAAAGTTAAAGATAAAATCTTTTTGGGTTTTATAAAAAAATGAAATCTAAAAGAAAAAAATGGACTACTAAGAAAGATCGAAATGGGTTTTTGGTTTTATAAAACAAAAAGAAACAAAAGCTAAGAACTTTAATAATAAGAAAGAGCTTCGTTTTCGGCTAGATCTCTTCAAGTGGCTATTATACCATTTGATATAATCTCTCTTGAAGGAAAGCACCGATCTTGAAGGATCTAGAGCCTAGGTCGGTCGAAGCTATCTAGCGATAGCTAGCCAAAAGGAGGTGATTTGAGGGAGCTAGACGGCGGCTTGGACGAGGGATGACACAGAGAACATGATACGGAGGTTGGAGGTGAGTGAGGTGAGAGGAGGTATGATGCAATCCTAGAACCGAAACTTTGAGATACAGCAAGGATGGACGAAGATGATGATGAAACCGTGGGGTATGATTGATGAATTGATGGAGAGGAGTGGATGATCTGATCGATGGTGAGGATGGATAGGTGAAGTTGCCCTTGTAATCACCATGATTGGAAGGGAAACAGACTCTCTTTGGAATCGATTTAGCTGATACGAAATCACCTATAGCTAGGGTTTATCTCTCACGAGAACACTTAGGGTTTGCAGCAAATCAAATCTGATTAATTCTCAAGCCAACTGACTTAAGTAAAGAAATACAATTGGTCTTAAGTGACTTAAAGCCCAAAGTCTAGAAAAGAAAAATAG
>OVAU01000223.1:0-24114 GCA_900406315.1 Biscutella laevigata subsp. laevigata | reverse complement strand
TTATTTGTAATATTATAATTAAAAAAAATTAATATTTTAATCTTAAAAACTTCAAATTAATTTTACCATTAGAACCTTTTTTCTTTAACATTCCTAAGTTACTTCAACCATTCCTTAATAATATTTTTCATTAATTAAATATGAAAAACACCTTGAAACAACTCTCCAATTGTACATGCTCTAATTTCTCTATCTGTTTTGGTCAACCGGTTACAAATTTCTCTAAGTGGTTACTAGTCACAGTCAAACTACACCAAATACTTGGAATTCCTAGAAGAGAAATAAATTTAGAGGAAAAAATGAGATCTTAAGATTAGTTTAATATTATTTTTTGAATTCTCAATCCATTAGATCTTCATGTAAAATTTTAATAATGTGCATCTCCATTGGAGATACTAGAATGGGTATCTTAAAAAAAGAAAAATTATACATTAATATTAAAAAAACAAATTAATTATACATGACTAATAAACAAAAACATTAATTATACATTAATATAAGAAAAATTGTATTGGATTAGAGTGTAAAAGACCAAAAACTAGCATATGCAAAATCACATATTGGATTGCTGTTTTACCCAGGCCACTAAAAGTGAAGACAACATCCCAACTGATCCGTCACCCAACCCTTTCTTCCTTCATTCACAAGCAGCAACTTCAGCTTGATTCCTAAACACTTGGTAGAAGTAGTAGTACACACCCTACGGCTACGCCATCAAAGAGAAGAGCAAGTAAAGAAATCAAAAGAATTAGATAAGATCGTATTGCCGAAAAAGCATCAGCTTTCTTTCATATAATTATAGCATAAACCTCAAACCATAAAAAATGAAGTAAAATACAGTTTGTCCGGATAAAACCTCAAACCACAGAAATGAAGTAAAATACAGTTTCTCCGGATAAGTGTAGAGAGAAGATTAACCTGTGATGCCACAGTTCCCTCTTGCTTTACAACCTTCAATACAAATCAGAGCAATTGAAGAACGTCCGACATGATTTCTATTCTGATATAAAGTTGAAAGGGATCACAACCATATGATTAACTCCATTTAGTGAATCAAGATACATGAACTTGCATTCCCTATTGTTAATCACAGCTAAGGTCCAATGTATACCTGCGTGGATTGGAACAAATATCTGCACATCATCATCATCAAACAAATTGGATTTTTGTAAAAATTACAAAAGCAAGGAAACTGACGAAAACTTAGAAAAGCTCACTATGTTACAGTCAATAAGATCATATCCCAGCTTTCTATGGGTAGTCCGTCTCCTAATAGCTTCGTAACTGTAACCAGGGCCGCTAACTAGCTGGAGAAAATGTGAATATTCATAAACATATTGTCACAAGCATTCATGGGACACAAACCATATGCAGTCAATTGAGTATTATGAGAAAAAACTGAGGTAAACGAAACTCTAATTTCAGCCAAAAATACATTGAAACTTAAGCACAAAACTTCAAATCTTTTACAAAGCAAGTCATGGCCAAAGAAATGATCTGACATGAAAAACATAGACATGGATGTTTTGAAGAACTAAACATAGACATGGATGTTAGAATTTGAACAACTTTATATTTTGATTTCTATTCTGCTATAAAGTTGAAAGGGATCACAACCTTCAATACAAATCAGAGCAATTTACTGGTCCCTCCACCAGCTCCAGCCAATCCATTGATCAGAGCGTCCGACATGATTTCTATATTCCACACCAAAATCAATTCATAAAACAGAAGCACGAAAATCGAAATTGATGCTAATGCAGAAAAGATCCAAAATACCTCCAGCTAAGATATCGAATTAGAATTGAAATCTTCACGAGAAACTTCCTACGAAGGAGAATTGCAGAACTTATGAAGCTATTGATTGCGTCAGTGGGCGGAGAAGCTTCTCTCCATCCCCCGGATGGCTTCGCCTCTCCACCGAAGCTTGTCGTCGACGAGATGTATACATCCGGCCTCCTCTCCCACCGACGAATCTACTTCGCCACGAAAATCTCTCTTTGGCGAAAAATCGCCATCGCTGTTCTCTCCACTTTTTTTTTTCCTTTGCGTTTTCGACAAATGACCAAAACGAGAGAAACCTGCCTTTCACAAACTCGTTTTACTCCCAACTAATACCCCTGTGCCACGTAATCGGATCTCATCGGGTTCTTAAATTAGGGTTCTTACCTACTAAAATAATAATAAAACAATTATTTATTATTATTTCTTCATAAGAACCCCTAAAAAACAGTTCTTATATAAGAAACTTAAGATAGAGTTCTTAGTCTGATTAATATTTTAATAATAAAAAAAGTTAAAAACCCTTATATTTTGAGCATTGTACGTGCTCTTAAACTTCTAAATAGAGAACAGATAAAAGCCATTTTTTATTTATTTTTTGAGTTTTAATTAAGCCAACCCCATACAACCCCATTAATGTACATGGAATTAGACTCTAGTAGAAAACAATTCATTTAGTTTTGAGAAGATAATAAGATGTCTACAATCACATTGTTGTAACTATTTTCTGTGTATATACAAATAGATATAGAGAACTATGAAAATTGAAATGCATAAGCTTCAAGGGGGTATTACTTTTGTATCATTTATAGTTTCAATTTTTCATCAGAAGATATAAATTCAACAAAACTTTCTTTTTAAAAGGTAAGGTTTCCTACTTATCCATTTCACATTACGTCAAAGCTTGGAGCTCGAAAATGGTTTTTCAAAGAAACTTCAATCAAAGCAAATTGAAAGCCTCAATAGCTACCGCATTCTCCATCTTCAAGCTCCTCTTCCTTTGTTTGCTCACTTTCTTCCTCTTTTTTACGCCGTTTTTCCCTGCCTTCATCTGAAGCTTCCATCATCGAACCTCGCTGCAATTGCACAACACTCCGACTTTAAACATTGACTACATGTGGCTAAAGAGCTTAGACCTAACTCTAGACTGATTACTAATAGAAGCATTGGGCAACCATCTACAGTCAAATCATTGATTCTCCAGATGCTAAGCTAATTGTCAGGGACATAGAATAATACTACATCAGTCTCCACGCCGGGATTTCTAGACTGTTCAATCTGTACACATCTCTTCCTTGAAAATATGGTGACAAAGTGAAGAAAAAGTGTACCTCTTGTCTTGATGTCTTATGGCCACCACCAGGTTTATGAGATCCTTTGTAATGGTCCGTGTCATTTTCCTTCAAACTAGTATGTCTTTCTCGATGTCTATTATGGCTATCTCTTCCTGATCTTCTACGCTCTTTTCCATGGGGTTCAATCATATCATGGTTATAATTATCAGCTACATCTTTCTTATGATGATCTACACCGTCTCTTTCTCGCACTCGTTCCTTCTCTCTTCCGTATTTATCCTTCCCCTTGTCATGTTCCTCTCTCACATCCTCAGGTACCTGAACTAATATAAAGTTCTGTGAGCTTGAGGACATGCCATCAGTACATAACAGTTGATTCATCTATAACAAATCAATATTGATGTATGTTAATTACGATAGCAGCTAAGACAGACACAAACTCTCAATCCGGTGATCGAAGTTCCTCTCTGACAGTCTGAAATGACTCATACGGGATTGACATACTAAAATAGACACAAATCCACCATTACCTTCTTGTTCTGTGTTATCCTTTTTGATTGCTCTTTGAGGTGCAATACGTATTCCTCAAATTTCTGCCTCCTGAAGCTCTCGTCTCCTATAGAACTGCATATACATAAACGGTAATGATAAACGATAATAGCCATAGTAGAAAGTACATAATCATCCTATGGTCAAGGAGAAGGATGTGTAAGTAAGCAAGCAGCCAAGTACTCTGGTAAAAAATCTTGTGAAAATGAACATAAATAGGGCGAGTAGCTTGAAGCCATTTTTGGCAAAAGCTACTCCCAAAAATGCATGCCCCTAAGAAGACTAAAAAGAGGCATCTGATTCATAAAAAGGACCTTTAAGGAAGGACCAAAGTAGTTGGGAGTAACCTCGACATAAGAAACCACTCTAGAAAGAACTGGTATTTCTATTTGCACAGCAAAACAATTTGGCGATAGAGTTAAGAGAGGCATATGATAACAGAAGTAAGAACTTAGAAGACCTAAATGTAGCAGAAAAAATGGAAAAACGTACCGGCATTTTTCACTACCTTCAATAAGATGTTTTGATTCCTCCCAGGATGAAGAGGCAGTTATATCCTGCGTCAAAAAAAATATGAGGGAGAAAGCAAGACCACCACCCAAAAGGGCACCCATCACATATCACTATTATATAACACCTTTAAAGAGCGAAGCATATCCACTAATTTTTCAGTATGCCGTGTCTGTTTTCTGGCTTCCTTCTCTTCCTTCTCCTTTGCCCGTTCCAGCAAATCATCAAAAACTAACTGAGAAGCACCACCAAAACAAATAGTTTGCAGTCATATCCAATAAGCCGTTCAAGATTAAGTTGAAGAATATGAGGGCACAGAATCCACAGATCCATAGTACATCCTCTCTACTAATTAAAAAACTAAAGCTAAACAGACCTTTAGTTTACCGTCAGGAATAGGGATACTGATACCCTCTGAAACTGAGACCTTGAACTCATCGAACGTTGATCCAACGGATAATATTACCTAGGTAGAAATCAAAAGCATTAAACCCCTCTTATATCCATAAAAGCTTACAGAAAGAAAATGCGTACCTTTCTCAACTTCAACACGTCCTTTATCTGAGATTTGAGCTCATAGTGCTGTGAAGACAAATACACGTAATATGTAACAGATTGTTGATTCCGAAATAAAGGGACATAAAAAGGTAAAAGTAAACAATAAACGGAAGCAGAAGAAGCCACTACTCACAAACCTAGCAAAAAAATGCTACTAGAACTACTAAGACAACAAATTACTGTCTTTCTAAAGGGAAACGTCTAGCGACCGCATAGCAGTTGATTACGGTCGCTTTCATCATATTTAGGAAAATAAATAAGAATAATGAGAAGAATATAGTACCTTTGTTTTCAAATCCTCAACAGCGTCTTCAAATAAGTCTTTTGGAGTAGCTCCAGAGAAGTTCGACGCAATTGCTGAATATACTGGTAAATCTCTGACCTGAGATGTAGAATACCATTTGTATCAAAACCACTAGTTCAATACTTGAAATGGAATAACAATTCTGGGAGACACAACACTTAGTTAACCTTCAATAAATAATCACGCCAACTAGTTTTTGCAGTAAGCTCTCCAGTTGCAATATGTTCCTCTATCAGCCCACGGAACTCATCACGATGCTTTCGCTCTGATTTTTTTAGTTCCTCCTGTTGTCAAGAATAGCAGATATAATGAGGTATTCTTGTCTCTTCAATAAAACAAACGAACATATGTCATCTACGAAAGAGGTCTAGCACCTAAGTACCTTTTGTATCTTCTTTTTCTCCTCTTCTTCTCTCTCCAGATCGCGCAGATACTCCTGTACAACACTCAGAAATTAGTCGAGTGTAGAATTGGAAGATAATTCCTGATCAATGAAATAACCTGGAATATTTCTAGCTGATCAATTTTCTCAAGACGTGAACATCTTTCATCCACTTCTAAGCGATCCTGAACTTTACGCCATTGACTATTAGGCTGAAGATAGAAAACATTGAGTCAGTATGAGGTAGCACAATATATTGGGGATAATAAAACAATAAAGAGGCAGTCACCTTGATGAAATTGCAAGATTCCAAAAATCTCTTGTATTCGATTATGTTACGCTTGTGATCTTCGAGAGATTTCACCCGCTCCTTATCAAGTGAACCACATTAAGAACAACGTAAGTCAATGTCAAAACTTTGAACAAACAAAATTTTTTGGTATTTGGTCCTCGATAATCTAAATACACACGTAGTAACTGAAGTTCAATATTTTAACCGAGTATACCTATATAACTAAGAAATGAGAACAGATTGAGGTTTCAAATGAACGAACAAGTTTGGATTAGAAATTATAAGTCTCAATTTACGGTGGAAAACCAATGTCAAAAACACATTTATTTATAGAAAAGATATGGGAGAAACAAAAAGCAGTTAATTTTCAAACAACCCGAGAGTCATTAATATATAGGCCACATGATACCTTCTCCTTAAGCTCACTGACATGATCTTCAAAAATATTACGACGATCTTTTTCTCGTTCAAGAGCTTTGAAACGCTCATCGGCTTCAAACATAGTCACAGCCTTGCTGGATTTAAAAGAAACACATCACGAAAAATGGTGCACAACAAGAATTCTCGTAGAGTGGAACAAAATTATTGAAAAAGAATTATTCTGGAGAACAAACCTCCACCGAGTAGAAGGAGTAAGGTCCACGCATTCCTGGTAAAAATACCGATGTCCAAAAGAAAGATGAGCAATATGCAGGTTAATTTCCGTAGTCTTAAACTGCCTTAAAAGGAAAGAAGAAATATCAAGCAGCAGTAGATCTACAACTTACCTCTAACATCCTTTTAAAGTCTTCATATCGTTTTCTCTGTCTGGCTAGCCTTTCATCCTCTGCTGCTTTTTTCGTTTGAACTAAGAACTGAATCACAACAAGGCACACCCCTTAAGCATCAATGTTCAAAATCTGGAGAAGAATGTGACTGTTACTATATGTTAACCTCATTGAAGGCTTGCTTCCGCTCTCCAAGAGTCCTCAGAACACCGTATCTTCTGTCATTAATTATTTCTCTCATGGCCTGTGACAAAACGATCTGAAACTTCAGAGACATGCTCAAAGAACAGCTAATAACGAAAAGCTGTACCACCTGTTCCCATGTCCAGTCAGCTCCAACATTGACAGATTTCAGAAGTGACTGAAAGACATCCACAGCTTCCTATATAATGATGTACAATAATTAATGCAAACAGAAGACCAGACATGCTCATGGATATTATACCAATCATACCGATTTGTTGCTATAAGAAAAATTATCTTGATGAATTTGTTTTTCTTCCGATGGATTGTCAACTCTTCCACTTTCCACCACATGTTTTATGCTTTCTTTTGATCCAGTCCCACTACCTTGCTAGAGAGCAAATAAACAACAATGATAAGCGGGTGCATACGATATGTGTGATAAAATAAATGTTCATCCTTAGCTTCAAATACATTTGCGCTTTTAGCTGACATGTCATCAGAATCTTCACCATTCTTGGTTGATATTTTATCCTTGTCAAGCCTGCAAAGATAGTAAATAGAAGCTTATTTAGTACGTGGTTCTCACAACTGAATCTAAAACAGAATTAACAAGAAAAGGAGATAAAATTGCTACAACTGTTAGTACAATGTAGCAGCAGCTGTCGTCAAAAAGACAGAAGGATCATCAGTTTCCACCGTATCATGCAATTGTGTCGTTTTATCTGGAATCATCTGAACTCGATCAACATTTTCGATTGGAGAAGAACTTCCAGGAACTAAAGCTGCCTGCCTCCGATCAGAAGTAATAACTAGTTTCTCACTGGCATCGGAAGTTGAAAGTGTAGATGAAGTTTGGCTTGGTAACCCAGTCAGAACTGCAGTCGATGCTGTATTAGAGCAAGACAACACCTTGGGTGCCTCAATAATGCCTTCTGCATGACTCCCTTGTTCATATGGTTTGTCTGCTTGTTCACGGGCAATCTGGCACGAAGATTTAAAATATACATGTTAACACAGAAATCAGAACGCAGCAATTCAGAAGTGAGACAATTAGTTCTCTTAAGAGAAACCTTCATCTCCTCAGGCAGAGTCCATGTTGATTGCTTGGTAACCTTATTGTAGTAATACCTGCAACATACCAAATTATTCCGATAAGAAGCTACAGAAAGACATTTATATATTTTTCATCGGTTGTATGTTATAGCAAAAGAACATCAGTTGCACACTCACATCCTTCCATCGGGACTTAAATGTTCTCTCCAGTCAGTTCTTGCATCTGCTTTCTGTTACAGAGAATACACGCTCTATACATTAACCATATACACAAAAGAACAAAGGGAGACAGAACAATGGTCCTGTTGACTAGAGCATAACATAAAACTAGATATTAGCCACGAAGAATGATCACAACTGTTCTCACTGAAAAATCTTAACGTCTAAAGAAATAGACACCCAAAGTAATGCCTTCATCTAGGTTAAGAGAATATCTACATGAGGCATGAACTTCATCACTGGTCACTTTCATCAGTAGAAAATGAACAAAATGTAAGAACTCTAGAGCATTAAAACGCTGTCACATTTGTGTAACCCTAGCACCTAGATCACAAAAGCTTGCACATTGGAAATTTCAGATATAAGCTTGTATGTACTTCGGCATTAAAGAAGACAACATGCCTAGCTCCGAACTAGGTGTAATGACTACCAATAAGTGGTACATGGAATGACATGGCCCAAGGAAGCTTCGAAAATCCAAATGGATAGATAATTCCTGAAACTGCATTTCTCTATGCTATTGAAGCTTACAAGAGGACCACAAATAAAACATAAAAAGGATGATATCCAAAATAACTCACCTCAAACAGAGTCATCAACTCAACGGGCTTTTCCCAGGTGGACTGCTTTGTCCTCTTGTTGAAAAAATATCTAATAACAAGAAAAAACTCAAGTTAAAACACCATATAACTGTTATCAATATGGATAACAAGTACTACACAGAATTTGAGTAATAGAAAGTAAGAGATTTGTTCGTTGACTGACCAGATAACATACCATTACATTTAACACAGCTGAAAAATTAATTAAGCATTTTTTAACAAAATTCATAGAATCAAAAATACATGACTAAGAAACATAAACAAAAAAAGTACAAACCTCCTCGAAGTGCACAGATATTGTCATAAATCCAATTAATAAATAAACTATCATCTAAATGTTGTGGTTTTCTATTTCCCCATGATGGTAAATATATAAAAATAATTACACAAACTATAATAAAAACATCGGTTGTGTACATATTTTCCCAGCATTAGCTCTTGCACAAGCTTGCAGGTGCTTCCCGGTTACCAGGTGTATATCTTCTTTGAATGTCAATGTTCAGTTTAGCACCATATTTTAAAACACAACCAAAACAATCAAATAAGAATACAATAAGAAAAACAAGTCACAGGACTTATCATTCTTACCTTTTCCCATCTGCAGAGGTATGCTCAACCCAATCTGTAAGAGTCTCTTGAGAAGGTTTAGGTTGATAAAACGCTGCCTACAAGATGCAAACATATATATACTTTAGGATTTTAACCAAAAAAGTCCATAAGGCAGTTGCAATACGTGACATGGTAACAACCTTTGGTTGTTCACATGTCGAATTCGTGATAGAAGATAGTGCAGTAGTCTGGCTGGTAGATGCTCTCTGTTGTGCCTGACTATGACTGCTTGGTCCAACGACTAGAGCTGGGGCCCTCGAACCATCGTAAGATGTGGCACTCTGTTTGTTCACAAAATTAGGAACTCAAAATTCAGCTTCAGTAGATATAAATACAAAAATATATTCCTGCTTACCGGATAAGAAAAGAATGCCGTGGGACCACTAAAGCTAGCCATGCTAATATCTGGAGTTTGCAAGTACGGTTGAGGCAAGGAAGTAGCAGAAGCAACAGGCACGTTTGGCTGTGAAATTGGTGTTGGGGCTCCTAGTGACACAGCTTGCACCTGATTGGCGTGGCTAGGCCTTTCAAGTGAATGGTGCATTGATGGTAACTGAGGTACATAAGATTGAGGTGGAAATCCAATGTTCAACGGTGTGCCACCTCTTCCAACACATTGAAAATTCTGGGAAGAGAATTGAGTAACTTGCTCAGACTGCGGAGCTTGAATGGTAGGACGAAACTGGCATATGAAAAGTATAGGTTAATGGTTGAACAATTACATAGTCTTCACATACATGTAAAGATTCTGGATATAAAATACTACCTGAAAGTTCATGGAAGGAGCAAAGCCTCGTGGTAACTCTATGGAGCTCACATTGGCATGCTGGAATGGCTTCCAAGGAAAACAAAAGAATTGCTAATTAGATATAAAATTCAAAATATCATAACAGTAACATAAACTTATCTAAATCCTCTAAACTATTAAACACAAATTCATTTAAGATAAAGCACTGCTTCTGGAAGGGCACATGAAAAAAAAAAAAGTTGGGGAAAGAGTACAAAACAGAAAAGATCAGAAACCCACAGTAAATCTAGTACACATTTGATGAAGCTATGGTTAATTTCTTATACACGCGACGGGAAAAGGAATTCATTAGGAAAATAATGGTATATTTCTTCTTATTTTAAACCAAGCATATCAATTTTGTTAATCAACTCAAAATGCCAAAAAAAATCCTAGAATAAAGAATCATTAATTCAATGGTCTGATGCATTTAGAAATTAACCCACAACCATTGGCCTCGAGATAAACAGAGTAAAGGAATATCCAATGAAGACGGAGCAACATAGAAAATGTACAGGACAAAAGGACTAATCAGCCTACTTGAATGCCAGGATACTGATGGTTAGGAATGCCAGGATACTGATGGTTATTGGCCATCTTCCAGCAGTATTAGCCGCAGTGCCGTCAATGAAAGATCCACCAAAGAATAATGGAAACTGGCTGTGTTTGCTTTCAGTAGGCTCAGTTGAAAATGGAAAAGAAAACTACACCTACAACCACACAAAAACAGGGAAAGATGACGTGAACTAGACTACATATGTTTGCAGTATGCAAGAAACGGAAATACAACGAATTTTATAATGAACACGGCACACAAGGTATAAGCATGACATTCAAGCAAGTCCCTTGCAAACATATATATACGAGATAATGGATTCAAGATGGTGAAATTGGCCACCCTCCTCGTTCTGAAAATCCATGCCTCACTTAGTCATAATATTTAATAAGCACATATATTCAAAGTGATTCGAAGCAAGTTCACAATACCTAATAGTAGTCAATCGTCTGATCATAAAACCGATTGTAGAAAACATAAAGGATACTGTTTGGGCTGGATTAGTACAGCTTTTATTCAAAATCCAAACATGGTCCTGATTGTGTGATGTAACTTAATCGGCCATAGCATGAGCACAAATGATCAAAATGATAAACTAACTAAACAGGAACTTGAAGTTTTCAACTCTAGGTTTCACATTTGCAGATTACATGGAAATTCACAACTAAATTATACAGAGAAGGGACTAGAAACAAACTCATTCGACCAAAATTTATCCAGAATATACGCATTAATCAGAAAATGATTACTAAACCCTAATCAGAACAAGAGAAACGAGGAGGTATCCGAAACCAACAAACAAGTCTCAACTAATTTTATAGAATCGAAGATTTCAATGACAAACGTAAAGGAAAAAATTAATATCTCCGGAGAAGAGAAGGACGAATTGCAAAAGAGTTACCAATCGCCGACGAGGAAAATCCGAGAAAGAAGTGGACTCGAGTTCTTGGAGCCAACACGGCGTAACGTTGGCCTATGACTGTAGTTATTATTAAAATTTAAAATATATAAAAATAAAAATGATAATTATGTGTCTTCAGTTGGGCCTCCCGGTCCACAAGTCTTGGTCCAAATTTTAACCACGTGTAACTTAGGGATATTTCCGTTTAGTTTTTGTATCGGTTTAGCGGTTTACTCTTGTTTAGTGATACATTCTTTGAAAATATTTTATCGAACCGAAGTGATGAATTTGAAAATATTCACATTCATACTATTTTAAAAAAATTAGGAAAAAAAAAACACAGCTCATGAGCGTGATGCTCGTGCGTTGGCAGTGGCCCAATCGCATCCTTACGCTGTCACCCACGACAGATTACCTAGAACGGTTTGTGTATAAATACCCATAATACACCACGACCCAAAACCAAACAACAAAAAAATCAGATCTAGATCCATTTCCTGGAGAGCGTCTTGACAAACGCCTCCGTTTCTTTTCTCTCTGCGGATTTTTGTTGTTTAGCTTTTGATCTACCTCTTCGATTTAGCGAAAATGAGAGAGTGCATTTCGATTCACATTGGTCAGGCTGGTATCCAGGTCGGAAATGCCTGTTGGGAGCTTTACTGCCTTGAACATGGCATCCAGGTTCGTCTCTCCTTCTCTGCTTAGATCTGCCTGATAATCTCTAGATGTTATTGATATTGTTCATTCAGATCTAAGATTTTAGTTTCGCATCTCTAGTTTTTTTTTATATCGTTCATTTGTTCAGTCAGATCTGAGATTTAAGTTTTGCATCTCGCTAGATCTTCGAAATAATCGGACAGATCCTGGGATTTGTAGTTTCTGTGCGCTATTATCTGTAGAAATCGGAATGAAAATTTGTTTTCCTTGGTTTTGTCATTTAGATCTGACGGTATCTTTGTTTTCTGGTATGGATATGATGAATAAGAATTTAGATCTGTCATTATAAGACCTGTATGTGCAAATGTATTGATGGGATGTTTTATAATCTGGAATAACACAGCCGGATGGCCAAATGCCGAGTGACAAGACTGTTGGCGGAGGTGATGATGCTTTCAACACCTTCTTCAGTGAGACCGGTGCAGGGAAGCATGTTCCTCGTGCTGTCTTCGTTGATCTTGAGCCCACTGTGATCGATGAGGTCAGAACCGGTACTTACCGTCAGCTTTTCCACCCTGAGCAGCTCATCAGCGGAAAAGAGGATGCGGCTAACAACTTCGCCCGTGGACATTACACCAGTAAAACCTCATTTCTTGTTCATTGTCAACTTTTCTTAATTCTTTTTCCGTTTTATTGTTGTTGACTGGATATTTGTTCTTTATCTTTGTCTCAGTTGGGAAAGAGATCGTTGATCTTTGTCTAGACCGTATCAGGAAGCTTGCAGACAACTGCACTGGTCTTCAAGGGTTCCTTGTTTTCAACGCTGTTGGTGGAGGAACTGGATCTGGTCTTGGATCTCTGCTCCTTGAGCGTCTCTCTGTGGATTATGGAAAGAAATCCAAGCTGGGTTTCACTGTGTACCCCTCTCCACAGGTCTCAACTTCTGTTGTTGAGCCATACAACAGTGTTCTCTCCACCCACTCACTCTTGGAACACACTGATGTCTCCATTCTCCTTGACAACGAAGCCATCTATGACATCTGCAGACGCTCCCTCAACATTGAGAGGCCATCCTACACCAACCTCAATCGCCTTGTGTCTCAGGTATAGAGGAGCACACCTCCCCTTTGCATTCTCTATATGTGTTATTTGTGTCGTTCCTCTTTAATGTGTTTTCTGTTACCCTAATTATTCAGGTGATCTCTTCTCTGACTACCTCTCTGAGGTTCGATGGTGCTTTGAACGTGGATATCACAGAGTTCCAGACCAACTTGGTTCCGTACCCAAGAATTCACTTCATGCTTTCGTCCTACGCTCCTGTCATCTCTGCAGAGAAAGCATTCCATGAGCAACTCACTGTTGCTGAGATTACCAACAGCGCTTTTGAGCCTGCTTCCATGATGGCCAAGTGTGACCCTCGCCATGGTAAGTACATGGCTTGCTGCCTGATGTACCGAGGTGATGTTGTCCCAAAAGACGTGAATGCTGCTGTTGGAACCATCAAGACCAAGCGTACAATCCAATTTGTTGACTGGTGCCCAACTGGATTCAAGTGTGGTATCAACTACCAGCCACCGACTGTTGTTCCTGGTGGAGATCTAGCTAAGGTGCAGAGAGCCGTGTGTATGATCTCTAACTCTACAAGTGTAGCTGAGGTGTTCTCTCGCATCGACCACAAGTTTGACCTGATGTATGCTAAGCGTGCGTTTGTGCACTGGTACGTGGGTGAGGGTATGGAGGAAGGAGAGTTCTCTGAAGCTCGTGAGGATCTTGCTGCTCTTGAGAAAGATTATGAGGAGGTTGGTGCTGAAGGAGGTGATGATGAAGACGATGAAGGTGAGGAGTACTAAGTGACTTGTGCTTTTATGTTTGGCTTTTGTGTTGTCTCTGGTACCGAGTCTTTTTTTTATCAATGCATGTTTCGTTTCTGATGTAATTTCTGGATGCTTATGCTCAAATACATTTCGTCGTTTTGAATTTCAAAAATCTGGATATTTGTTTTGCTTATTCTGAGTTGTTAAAGACTGAAATACCCTCTTCATATCTTCAAATACCCCTCTTTTTCTATGCATATTTCTTTTGTGGTAAACATTTTTTTCCTCTTTTGTATCTCTGTTTTACTCATGTTTTTCTTTTCACATATTTTGTTTCTTGTGGGTTTCTTCTATTCAACTCTTTTGGTTAAATTAATTTCAGCCATTCCAGTTAAATTGATGATGAAAAAAAAACAACTTAAATTGAACTTTAGCCATTCCAGTTTAGCAAGGGTTTGATTATACACAAGCTAAAAGTAAAACACCTACACATAATCAACGATTAAAACAACAATTCCGAAAAAATTAAGTTAATAGATTACATAAATAATTCCTAAAACACAAAAAAAATAAGAAAAAGATCTAAATCGGACTAAAAGTTAACAACTAAGACGAGAAATAAAAAGTTAAAGAAGGAGATTGAAACAAGACGACACTAGATTGACTTTATGAGAGAATCACAAACCTCTAAGGTTAATAGAACATCTTCCACCCGAACGAACGAAATAATCCACAAACAATGATAGACGAAATAATAGATTTTAAAAGCCTCAGATGACTAACCACGTTTTATCCGACTTTCCAAGACTAGAAATAGAACTCTGTTTGATCGTCTAGACCGACCATACACAGAGAAGAACCTCTCCATAACTTAGAACAAACCTCTATCAGCAAAAGTTCAACCCAAAATTGAACCTAATATAACCCCGAAAATCCATCAGACTACAAAACATAAACGTAAGGGATAGATACCGAGCCAAGTTTAAAATAGCTAAAAAACCAATCTAGTCTTCATCATATTCATAATTTTCTCATATCTCCTTTGAAAACTCTTAGAAGTCTAAAATATTCTAAGCCTTAAACGATTGTAGTTTTTAAAATAGTTTTTGGTTTCAAATGTTGGACAACTATTTTATTATATAATCATGATTTTTTAAAAATCAGATGGAAACCTAGTGTACAAAGTTGATGTTGTTTTCATTTTACTAATGCGCTGGAGATATACCGGCAGGTTCTTCTTTTTCCACAACAAACACCCGTAACATGAATAGTTTTGGAGTGGTCATATGATTAATTAGCTATGACTTTATGCTGGATCTGAATCCAACTTTTTCAGGAACACCAGTATGCAAGTTTTTTTTTTTTTTTCCTGATAACCCAAGTGTTTCCACCTGGAGCCCGTGGGGAAGGCAGGTGAAAACCCACTCCCAACGCGGTTCAAACTCGGGTGACGGTAGTTTATAGAAGTACCTTAGATGAAGTGTGTTCAAATTTATTTCCTTTGTTCCCATGATTAAGACCTTGCTTTTGATATCGATGAAAAGCATATTGCAAAGTTCACTTTGACATTTAAGACCTTGGAAGAATCACTCTTCCATCCTTCATTATGTTCATCAACAGGGCCGGCCTTGAGAAATCTAGGGCCCCAAGCCCACAAAAAAATAGAGTCGGCCCATTTAAAAAATATTACTAAAAACTAAACAAAAGTATTGCTCTTTGGAGAATTCGAACCCGCGTGAACTCAATCTCCTTTTTAACAGACACGCTCGCCACCAGACTACGAAGACTTTTGTTAAAATGAGGGCTGATTCATTAGTTGTACTTAAACAAGGCCGCAAGTTCAAGCTTGGTCTGTTTGGCCTCAGGGCCGGCCCTGAGAAATCTAGGGCCCCAAGCCCACCAAAAAATAGGGCCGGCCCATTTAAAAAATATTATTAAAAACTAAACAAAAGTATTGCTCTTTGGAGGATTCGAACCCGCGTGAGCTCAATCTCCTTTTTAACAGACACGCTCGCCACGAGACTACGAAGACTTTTGTTGAAATGAGGGCCGATTATTTAGTTGTACTTAAACAAGGCCGCAAGTTCAAGCTTGGTCTGCTTGGCCTCAGGGTCGGGCCTGTTCATCAACTCATTGCTCGAAATATACTTTCCTTGTGTGCAATGACTCTTTCCTTCCCTAGCATATAGTTTCATGTTCTGTTGAACTTGTCGACCTTCACCTTAGTTGAAGACATCGAATTATTCATTTAACCAAATAAAAAAAACTAAAATCTTAGCTCTGATACCAATTGATGAGTGAATTGACTGTCGATCAATCAACACTCGAATTTGATACGAAACCACACCAAGTTTTACCGAACTCGAACCACACCAACAAACAAAATATGCATGCACTCACAAGAAAACGAGGAAGGGGAAGATGTGAACTAGAGAGAAATAAAGATCATAGAGAGTTTTTTTAATTAAAAGCTTCTTTATTAAACCTCAACGGGCACAACCTTACCGAACCCAATACCGGCCCAAAGAAACAAACAAAAGACCCAAGACCCATGACCCTAAACCCTAATTTTGCAATATGTACTTCTTCAGTCACTCTCAAGTCTCCGCCGCCTAGACAAAATGGATCTGTTGCCGCAAGCTCAGAGGACTACTAGGTGTGGGCTTGTTCCGGTTACTCGGCGGAGGCAGGACACCTTTCTCCAAAGCAAAGCCATTGTTGTTCACTCCCTAAGCCGATCAGTGATGAAAGACGCCGAGGAGGAAGCCACACTCGCACTAGATTATAGAGAGTTTTATGTGTTTGATTTCCACTATTGATTTGATAGCAACTTACTGGGACCGATCCCTAAATTTTACTAGCTTTAGAAGATAGGAACTAGAAGATTACACAAGCAAGAATCCTCACTCAAGATCTGTCACCCTTACTCTAGATTTAACAAAGATTGGAGGAGATCGAAACCTTCTAGAATGGGTTCATCTCCCACGTTCGGTCTATACTCGTTGATTTTTGAAAGAAAAGTCACGCACCATTTTTCTCTTATGTCATTAGTTATTTCTTACATAGGTTGAAGCTTTGTACATAGATGATAAATATTCTTTTAAGAAAATATTAAAATATATAGCTTCATAGAGTTAGTTTTATTTCATTACCATACTTGTATGAAATTCTAAAAAAAATTGTTTGTATAGATGATAAATATGTGTGTTTTATCCTTATTACGCAATTATTTTTTTCAAACAAAACAAATTATACCAAGAAAAAAGAGGAAAAATGTTTTTGCCAATCTCTTATTCATTTCAAAACTTCAATGGTTTTTTTTTTGTATAATGAATGATGCGTATATTTAACTTCAACAATAGCAATGACATTGATGTTTATGTCCAATAAGTTTGCAAAATCCTCCTTTTTCACAGCCTCCAATACAAAATTTCCAACATTTTCCATTGTTTTCAACATTATCATCAATGTTTGGTAGACATCTTCCAAGTTCTGGATGATCTCTACAACATATTGAATTGGTATTGTATACCAATGTTGCATTGTTTTCTCGTCCATCAATTTTGTTGAATCCTATTTTTATTTACAAACACACAAAACATTAGTTTATCACAATTTTTAATTTGACATAACTTTAATTATTAACTACTAATTATAAACACCAAAATAAAATACATACCAATACATAGCAGGAAAACCACAAATAATACTGAAGAAATGACCTTTGTTTTTGACATTTTATCTCTGTTTTTCTTCTTTGTTGATAACTTTTTTCTTGTTTTAATTTGAATGAGAACAGAACATGAATAGTTGTTTCATATTTATAATGAGAATACAATAAGGATTTCTTGAAGAAACATAACTTTTTTAAAACGGTTACCAATTTATTCAAAAGTACCGTTTTTACAGAGGACATATTTATTACAAAACTAATTACAAAGTAACGTTTTTTTTAATGACCATTATTTGGTCAACCAAAATAAATGTCAAATAACAATTTGACTCCTACTTTGTCTCTTCTAATATACAGTATTATCTTTCTATGTATTTTATTTTGACTACATAATTATCTTTCTATCTTTAAATAAAAAGAACATGCATGGATGATTTCCATTCTATAGTCAACTACTTCATTATTTCTTGTTTCTTTGAGTTTTTTTTTCATTTGCATTCAAATTGCTATTTAATTCAAAAATCACGATTTCACATTTTCCAATAAAAAAAATCTCATTTCCCAAACAAACGAAATATTAGAGTTGTGATTTTTAAAAAATATGATTTTAGAAGAAAACACATAATCGTATTTTCTGAAATATTGCAGAATCACATTTTATTAAAAACTAGGAAAGATTCGCGCAAGTTTATATAATGATTCATCTATTCTGTATTTTCAATATGGTTACAAATTTTATATTCATTAAAAAGTATTTAAGCATAAAAATAATTATGCAAAGAGATAAAGACTGCTTGACTCTTAATATAATCAACTTAAAATCGGTGGAATTTTTAAATGCAAACTAAAATGTTGATATTTTCAATTTCATTGAATGTATAGATATATTCAAAAACCGTGTTTTCTTTTGTATATTGTAACTTCCTAATTACAACCTCGACATATTAAACATTTGGATTGAAAATTTTAATTCGAAAAATACTTCTAGGTTTTATGGGTTTGACTATGAGTTGGTTGTATAACATGTCACATAAAATTTACTGATTATTTTATTAATGTACATGATTATAAATTGTCGATATCATGAAATATCCGATAGAAGTTGATCAAATATTTGAAGATGTTCTTATTTGACTATGATATCTTATCGTTAGAAAAATTAGTTTTGTAGTTGATAATATATTCGTAACATAGTACCCTTGCTATTTTGAGTTAAAGATTGATATTCTTATTTAATCTTCTACTCAGAATAATGGTATAGTGATATGTGTACACATTACTCATTTTTCAACATATATATCAAATAAATACACAAGTCCAAGTCCAATAAGAATGAGGTCAAAATTACAAGTATAAAATAACATAGCATAATATATTCTCAATATTCTTGAAAGATAAGAAACCAATAGCATAAAATATTTTGGTTTGTAAAAATAATTAATTTATGTAAAAAGTGATTAACATGAATTACAATGGAGAAACCAACATAAAAAAATATTTTGGCTTAGAAAATAAAAATATATATGTGAAGTGATTAACATGAAATTCTTCTTGAAATATGTTCCACGATACATTCGTTATTTCTGTGTTTATGTATACAAAAAATCATTCAATAGACAATATCTCAATAATAACCATTCATCAAACAATTGATATGTAACAATTTTTTTCATTGCTTTTTTCTTTAAAATATTTTTGTTTCTCTCCTTGTAACTTACAAGGAGGGAAACAAAAATATTTTAATATGTTTAGCAGTTGTAACATAAAACAAAAAATAAATAAAAGACTTCTATTTTAATATGTTTTGTTATTCTGTATTCAAATGGATATATTTTCTTTGAATTTGGATAATATTTTTAAAAAAAATCCTTAGTAATTAGGGATTTATTATTAGATGTGATAATTGAATATTTTGAATATTTTGAAATGAAAAATGCTTAAAAAATTAATCATTGAATGAAACACAAAAATTGTTGGCTTTCAATTTAAATGGATTAAACCTTACTTAAAATAATTATTGTGTAATATATATATATATACCTATTAATTAGAGATATATTATAATTTAAGAAATATTCAATAGTTTTAACATTTTAATGGTTTTATATGAGTGAAAAAAATAGTTTTATATTTTGAAATTTTGGAAATATAAAACAAAAATAGAAACTTTAATCTAGATGGAAAACACAAATTTTAAAAGATAAAAGATAAATGAAAAAGTAACACATGTCAAGCTAATACTAGACTTGAATTCTCAAGGAATTCTTACACCAAAATCTTCTCAGTCTAGAAGAAAAAAACCAATTAACCGTACGAGGTTAAAGTGTTGGAAGAGCACAATGATTTTGATGAATAGTGTTGAGATATAATTGACAATAAGAATGAGTAAGTAGAGGAATATAAAATAATTAGAAGGTGAAAAGTAAGATAATATATGAAAAGCATGATATGAACAAAATATTATTTACAAACTTATCTTAAACAGTTTTTAGATAACTAACAATAATAAATCCATCTTTTAGTAAGAGAAATTCGTCATAAACTTTAATTTTTCAAATGAATATATATGCAGCCTCACCACTAAAAATTATAGAATTTATAAATAATATATATAGGTTTTGAAAGATATTAAGATAAATAAATGTATTTTGATAACTGATACATTCAGTTTGAAATAATTATGAGCTTTTTAGTAATTAATTAGAGTTTTGCTTTAGAGATAATTAAACAAAATACTTCTAATTATCGGTTATTATTAAAATCAAATTTTAAATAACATAAATTTATGACAGATTTTTTGTATAACATTGGAATATTTAGTGTCATATATATTTCCCTTACAAAAAAAACAAACCTTTCTAATTTTCATATTCCTTAGATGTTTCAGTTGAAAAACATCATTTTAATTTTTAAAACATTATTCGATTGAACACATCTTATAATTTATCTTTAATTATTATCAGTTAAATTCTTATTTTATTATGAAATGTCATCTACCTCATTTTTTATTAAGAATGTCCACATTTTATACAAAATATGAAATTAGGAAATATTTAAAATGAGAAATTTTATATTTTGGGATTTTGAAAAACATAGAATGAAGTATTAAACAAGAAAGGAAAAGATTAAATAAACACCAATATTTGCAGAAAAAATATTTGGAATTTATAGACATGTCATTTATTTGTGGTGGAAAAGATAAAATATAACATCAAATAATAAAAAATAAATATAACATTTCTATTAAAGTGAAATGAACGAGTATTTCAACTAGATTATGTCATTAGCCTACTTTTTTTTAAGCTAAACTTTTTTTTAAAAATGATGCATTCAATTTGAAATAATTACAAGCTAATTAACTAGAGTTTTGAAATAGCTAAGTTTTAAAGATTTATTCTATCTATTAAATTTTTTATTTTAAAAAATTTAATAGATGATACGATTAAAATTTGTACTTTAAGTGAAGTTAATTGTTTTTAAAAATAACTGATATATTCAATTGTTGACCGAAAAATTGATACATTCAATTTGAAATAATTATGAGCGTTAAAATAATTAATTATACTTTTGAAATAGTTAATTGAGGGATTTATATTACATATTGAATTTTTTATTAAATAGTAAATGTAATACATGAAGTGTTTTAGTTTGAACTTACATTTCTAGAAATTAGGCGATCAAATATTTCGTTCGAATTGAATTATTTTATTGAAATCTAATTTAAAAAACTAACTTATAATCAGTGATATTTTGTGTTGAATTTATATTTCTAGAAGAAATAACTAATAATTAAGGATAAAAAAATTGAAATAATTTTTTTCTAAATCAAACATCTCATGAAAATGTAAATGATGAACGTTTTATATTTCTAAATTATATCACTTTCTTAATTTTGAATATGTTATTGGCTTATAGTGAAATGAATAATATTTAAGATTTTGAATATTTTGTGGGGAAATAACTGATACTAGAGGGTTTTTTAATTTATATTACGAACCCGAAAGATAACTAATAATTAAGGATATATTATTAGTTGTTTAAGTTGAATAATTTTTAAGAAATTGAAATGGTATTTTTTTTCAAATCAAACATGTAATAAAAATGTAAATTACAGATGTTTTAGATTTCTAAATTACACTGTTGATAAGTTTGAATATATTTTGAGCTATGGTATATTGAAGAAATTTAAAAATTATTCAACATTTTGTGTGAGAAATATTATATGAAAACCAATAGGAGGTGAAAACATGAGTGATGATATATTGAATAATATTTAAAATTATAAACATTTTGTGAAATAATATTAGATGAAACTAATAAAAATATACAAATGTCAAACTCTAAGCAATCATCAATAAAAAATGTTACATATTGAATTTTAATTTGAAAATGTATTATATGATACGATTAAAATCTGTCATTAATGTACTTTATTTGAAGCTATTTAAAAAAAGTAACTAATACATTCCATTTGAAATAATTATGCGCTTTAAAATAATTAATTATAGTTTTCAAACAACATCGTTTTAGGGATTTATGTTCAATTTTTTCATTTCATAGTAAATGTAAAAGATTAAGTGTTTATATTTGAACTTAAATTTCTAGAAATTAGGCAATCGAATATTTCTTTTGGAATTAATTTATTTTATTTAAATCTAATTTAAAAAATAACTCATAATTAGAGAAATTTTGTGTTGAATTTATATTTCTATAAGAAATAACTAATAGTTAAGGATATAATGTTTGAAAACTTGAAATGATTTTTTTACATATCAAACATCTAATGAAAATGCAAATGATAGAACGTTTTCTATTTCTAAAATACATTAATTTCTTAATTTTAGGTATATTATGTCTTATAGTAAATTGAATAATATTTAAGATTTTGAATATCTGTGGGAAAATAACTGATAATTAGAGGGTTTTGAAATTTATATTACAAATCAGAAAGATAATTAATAATTAAGAATATATTATTAGATGATTAAATTGAATAATCTTTAAAAAATCGAAATGATTCATTTTTATCAAATCAAATATTTAATGAAAATGTAAATTATAGATGTTTTAGATACACTGGTGATAAGTTTGAATATATTATGAGTTATGGTATATCGAATAAATTTAAATTATTAACATTTTGTGCGAAAAATATTAGATGAAACCAATAAAAAGTATACAAATATCAAACTCTAAGCAATCCTAAAAAAGAACCTTACTTTATTATATAAACTAGGGTTTATTCCCGCGCGTAGCGCGGGTTATTATATAAAAAATGTATCATTGTTTTTTATTTATAATAAAATGTAATTAAATCTATGTATCATATAATTCAATTAAATATTTACCATTCTTCATATTTAAATATGATAATAAAATATGTAGTTATTGTTTCATTTCATTAATACTGAAATATAGAAGATCCTAAATTAGAAAATCAATATAAAAGTGGCTATTTGAGGTTTTCCTCGTTATTTTATAACTCTCTTAAAAATTATTGTGTTATCAATTTTTTTTTGTCGACAAAACCTTTTGTTCCGGAGTTTCGGTGCCTGTGAAAGTAGTGCCAAACAAATGCTCGCATACTCCTTTTGCCAGGTTGTCCGCTTTTATATTGTCTGACTGTGGTGTCCATCCCACCATGCAGTCTGAAAACTTACTCGATGTCAATTGCTGTTTTGCTGTGAATTGGGTGAATCCCAGCCAATATGTCCGAGTGGTCAAAAGTTGTGTAAGTTTCATGGAGTCTGTTAAGAACATCACATCTCTGATTCCATGTTTTAGCAGGCAAGCTATTATCCATTATCCTTAATAGCGCTTCCGTTTCGGTATATAGTGGTGATCGGGTATGATTATCGTTTTCGCACCCATTGTTTTTGCGCTCATAATAACTTTGTTATCAAATTAAATTTATAATAACTTTTAAAAAATCTAAAACTGAATCTCTTAAATACGAATCACTATTTCTATACTTTTTGTATTAAAAAAAAAAATAGTTTTTGTATTAACGATCACTTTGTTTTGTTACAAAACCGAACTCTTTGTTTTCCATTTGCTTTTTTCTTCTCCTTCTTTAATCACGTCAATTTGCAGTTTAAAAGAGAAATTAATGAAGAAAGTGGAGCAATCTACACAGTTGGTGCACAAACCTCTCATGGTCTTCTCTGTTTTACTAAGCTTCTTATTCTTCTTTCTATCTTAATCCCTTTCTTCTATAACATTGCTTTATAGTGTAGCTGGAATTGAGCTTTTTTGGAAGATAAAAAGAAGAAATTTCCTCTACATATATATACAAAATAGAGCTGGAGGGGTTTCACAGAACCACAGACACAAGTCGTTAATACATTTGCTACTCTTTTTTATTGACAAAAAATCATAAACATTATCAATCGATAAAGACATAACAAAAGACAAAATTGACAAAAAAAAGTATGTTCCAAAACCAATGAATCCTACTCAAAGAAGAGACATAGTACCTTGACTTGGGTGTTTTATTTGATATGATTTATCACCTCTCAACTTCTTCACTTTCCAGGAACAAATCTTGGTAAGTTCAAAAGTGTATTAACTCTTGAGACACCTTCTGTTCCAGGTTCTGATCCAAGTTATCGTCTTTTT
>OVAU01000222.1:0-24125 GCA_900406315.1 Biscutella laevigata subsp. laevigata | reverse complement strand
AGTAATTCGAAATAAGGAAATTCGGGTTAGGGTTCCACAGTAGTCCTCATGTGGGTAATTAACCTGAGCAACAATATTAGGTTCACAGCTCTCGTTATAGGTGTATTCACTTTGAGCCAAACTTTCAATCAACTTGTAGCCCTCTTCTTAAGTTTTGTCAAAGAAGCTTCCCGAGCTCACTGTATGCAACATCATTTTGTATGGTCTCAAGAGTCCCTTATGGAATGTGTTGAGAAGGGATTCTTGAGGACAACCATGATGTGGACATTGGTGAATGTACCCTTTGAAGCGACCCCATGCTTCATATAAGGTTTCTGAATAAGTTTGGGAAAGGTGGAGATGTCGGTTTTGATTTTGGCTGTTTTATCTGGTGGGAAGAATGCTGAGAACGCTTGTCTGCAGTCCACCCATGTCAGCATGAATTTTGATTTGAGGTTTCTTTCTCAGTCGTGTGCTAGACCTTTCAGTGAGAAAGGGAACAACCTTAGTTTGTAGGCGTCTTCACTGTTTGACAGATCATGTCAAAATAGTCCAAATGTTCCAAAGGGTTCTCAGAATGATACCCATGGAACTGATTGCTCATAACCAATTTCAGTTGACTCTCTTTAATCTCAAAGTTTAGGGCTTCCACTGGTGGTGCCCTAATTCCCGGGCAATCACCATGTGCATTAGGCGTGTTGGTGTCGCCAATTTTACGAACGATTTGTGCCTCCATTTGAAAGGTAGTACCTGAAATTAGAGACAAAAATATGGTGTATTAGTAATTTTTATATAGAGACCTAGTCCCAAGCAAATGCAAAGAAGTAATGGCTATTACTAGCACCCAATATGGCAACGACACCAATTGATAAACTCAATTTTACTATAGATTAGTAAAACGGTCGTCAATGTCGTATAATGACGGGAAGAGAATGTCGAACCAATCTCAGGTGGTAACAACGCACTAGTTCTATGATGCTACTTCGCTAAATCTAGGTGCAATCGAGGGGATGTTTTTGTCACTAACAATCCTAATTAAGCAGATTAAATAAAATGAACGAAATACAAAAGGTCAACTAAGAAGTCAACGTGATCGAAGAAAGCGTAAATTCAAGTAATTAAAGCAACCATATGGACAAGGGTAATCGAAATGGGCAGTCAATTGAGTTACTAATGATGTTCATTTTCACAATCTAGGATGTCTTATGTCTAAGAATCTCAATTTTAGCATAGTTCACTCTCGTGATAAAAGCCTTTTCCTAATCATGCAACCACACAATCTCTTGGCTAGTTACATAGTTATGAAGCAATAGGTGCAATTCTATACAAAAATCTCCCAACCCTAACACAATCTCTTGGAAAGGATCAATAAACAATATAATTATTTTGTTGGGGAATTACATCGAACACCTCTCGGACATGAAATTCCCGAGATTCATACATAAGGTGATCAATCAAATCTAAGCATTACGATCAATAATCATGAAGAAGACATTGTTCTAATCATTCCTAAACATCAAACGAAATAATGAACAACCCTAATCTACCCTAATCCATAGGCTATAAAGACTACTCACGCATCATGAACAAAACACCTTTGAGTTTTTGTTCATGGGGTGAAGGATAGAAATGAAAACAGGGAGAATAGAAAACAAAGAATAAAAGTAAACTGCAATGGAGTAATCAAGTAGTTTCAATGCATAGCCTATTGAGAGAGAATTCTACAATTGAAAAACTAGATAGAAAACTTGATACTACGGTTTTTGTTAGTGGGCTCTTTTATACTTGGCCAAAAACCATAAAAGGAAATTTTGTTTTGTTTCGTCGGGGTCTCTGCCGGTCAGTGCAGACCGGTGCAATTGACCGGCGATCTTCATCTGGAAGCTTCTGTTAGGACTCCGCCAGTGTGGTGCACACCACTGCACGTGACCGGCGACCTTCGTACGGGAGGTGTTGTTTAGATTCCGCCGTTCTGGTTTGACCGGCGGCTTTGGTCGGCGTCATCTCTTATGTATCTCTCAGTTTGGTGTGCGCCGGTCTAGCTTGACCGGCGGGCTTGGCCGGCGCATATCCTCTGTATCTCTCTGTTTGGTGTGCGGCGGTATAGCTTGACCGGGGGGCTTGGCAGGCGCATTTGCTCTGTCCGGGAGTAAGCCATTTTCCACTCCCATATTGCTCCAAAATGCTCAGATTGCCGCCTTAGTCTCCTCTGCACCTGAAATGCCAAATACTATGGAGATGCGACCTAGGACACTCTAAAATGCATCTTAAACTAGCACAAAACGAATGAAAACCGATAGATAAAACCATCAAAATACCCACACATTAACTCCCCTAAACTTATCCTTTGCTTGCCCTCAAGCAAAACAAATTTAAAACTAAGGGTTAAGGTTTGGAAAACAAGAACCAAGAAGCCTAAAGTCGTCGATGAGAGCGCTTTCAACCTAGCATAACTACTCGTCTCATCATCCAAGCAATATTACCGTCCGCTATCATTATTGTGCCAAGTCTATCCACTTAACTAGCCTATGGTGCTTTCCTACATTCAATTAAGCAAGAGTGAAACATGACCAAATCAGTGCACAAGGGTTTCAATCGGTTCGGTGTAAAGGGGATTCCAATGCATAAGAGAAGGTTTCACACAAGGCATGAAGGTCGATTGTAATTCGGTTTCTCTCGCAAAGTAAAAGAATTATAGCAAAATCAAGAAAGACAAAGAGCATTTGAGGCATACAATTTTGAACATCTATTCACTCCCCCAAACTTTGACTCTTACATCTACCCAATCCTATCTTTTCAAATCTACTTCTTCACACTTTCTTCTTTTTATTCACTTAAGGATTTCTCTTCCAATGGTTAGACTCTTATCATTCTTATTCTACTTTAAGGCTTTTTCTTTTCTTTTACTAGCCTTACTCTTTTAGGAGCTTATTTTCTTTTCATTTCTAGAGTCTAATGGTTTTTGGCTTCTTTTATCCTATTCCTTTTCTTTCTTTTTACCTTGGTGATTCTTTTCCTTCATTTTCTACCCATTCTTACCCTTCTCTTTTCAAGTTTTTCCCATGTCATCTCATCAATGCAAGCTTAGTTCTACCCATAACAAGATCGAAATCAAGTCCTAGAGCTACCAAAGCTTTTCTTTTCTTTTCACTTCATTCCCAACATCCTAAGCTACCCAAATATAAGTTCTCTATTTTCGCTCTCTATACTTTTAAGTTTTTGCAAAATTACAATCACTTAAATCAAACAAGGAGAGCTCACGTAGGTGTTTAGGCTAAGGGTGCAAAAGGGTTAGAGGGAACATCCTAAAAATGAGAATGACCGATTTGGGCTAAGAGTGTTTCGGTCTAAAGTGCCCAAATTCGTTCTTGAAATAAGGAAATGCCATGGAGAATGACTGATTCAGTTTGCCTTATGTCTAAGAATATGAATCTTTGGCTAGTTCACTAACGTGATAAAAACCCCTTTCCTAATCATGCAACCACACAATCTCTTGGCTAGTTACATAGTTATGAAGCAATATGTGTAATTCCATACAACAATCTACCAACCCTAACACAATCTCTTGGAAATGACCAATAAACAACATAACTATTTGGTTGGGGAATTTCATGTCGGTTGGGCAATTTCATCGAACACCTCTCGGACATGAAATTCCCTAGGTTCATAGATAAGGTGATCAATCAAATCTAAGCATTAAGATCAATAATCATAAAGAAGACATTGTTCTAATCATTACTAAATATCAAAAGCAATCAATCAACAGCCCTAATATACCGTAATCCATAGGCTATAAAGACTACTCACATATCATGAACAAAACACTTTTGAGGTTTTTGTTCATGGGGTGAAGGATAGAAATGTAAATATGGAGAATAGAAAACAAAGAATGAAATTAAATTGCAATAGAGTAATCAAGTAGTTTCAATGCATAGCCTCCTGAGAGAGAATTCTAAAACTGAAAAACTAAATAGAAAACTTGATACTAGGGTTTTTGTTCTTTGACCCTTTTATACTTTGCCAAAAGAAAACATAAAAAGGAAATTTGGTTTTGTTTCGTCGAGGTCTCCGCCGGTCAGTGCAGACCAGGTGCACTTGACCGGCTGTCTTCCTCCGGAAGCTTATGTTTGGACTGCGCCAGTCTGGTGCACACCGTTGCACGTGACCGGCGGCCTTCATATGGGAGCTTCTGTTTGGATTCCGCCAGTCTAGTTTGACCGGCGGCCTTGGCCGGCGTCATCTCTTATGTATTCTATGTTTGGTGCGCGCCAATCTAGCTTGACCGGCGGGATTGGCCGGCGCATCTCCTTTGTATCTCTAAGTTTGGTGCGTGCCGGTCTAGCTTGACCGGCGGGCTTGGCTGGTGCACCTGCTCAGTTTGCCGCCTTAGTCTCCTCTGCACCTGAAATGTCAAATACTATGCAGATGCGACCTATGACACTCTAAAATGCATCCTAAACTAGTACAAAACGAATGAAAACCGATAGGTAAAACCATCAAAATACCCACACATCACCTAGAGAAAGACCTATGGTAGTCGGTGCTGTTAGAATTGAACGCTCAATGGACCAGGAACAATTCCAACACTTGGATTGCTTGATTCGAGAAGACAGGAGAGTGCTAGAACGTCAAATTGAGGTTGGAAACAACCACTATGCAGACATGCTCATGTTGAATTGGAACTTAGAGCATCAGATAAACGAAGAAAGGAAAGAGCAAAAGAGCTAAAATGGAAAAGATCGAGGAACGTCTTCATAAGTTGGAGTGGAGCTCCAAGCTGAACTGAAAGCAATCAGCAATGTCAAGCTAAGTGACTTTAAATAAGCTCACTTGGGAGGAAGTCCAAAGCATATCCTTGTACATATCCTTTTGAGTTTTTGCATTTTTTCGTTTTGTTTTGAATTGTTTAGACATGGTGTTATTGATTTTGTTTTCCATGCTTGACGATCTTCGTAGTGTTTAATCAGATATGGATGTCAATCACTTGGCAAGAACCATCGGTACTTAAGTCGGTGCGAAGCGAGGATCAATGCTAGGACTTAGGTAAATTCATAGCGAACCAAGGAGAACCTCTAAGAAGTATACCGGTCAAGTACACCGGTGTAATTCCTCGGGGCCGCCAGAAAACATCCACTGGTCACTCACCCCGGCTCATGCACCGGTACACATCCCCCAGAAGCTGTCTTGCCAAGCACCCCGGTCGCTCACCTCGGCTCATGCACCGGTACACATCCCCCAAGAGCTGTCGTGACAAGCGATACAGTCACTCACCTCGGCCCATGGACCGGTGCGAACCTCCCGAAGCCTACTGACAAACAACACCGGTCAAGTACACCTGCGTGATGACCGGTGTACTCCCCATGTTTGCACTTATAATTTAAAAACACGGGTTTTGCTCATTTCTTCACTTCTTCTTCTCCACGCACTCGATTTTCTCTCTAAAAATTCCCTAGAACTTTTCCAAAATCATCAAAATTCAACCGATTTTAATCATTCAAAGTCCTAAACTCATTATTCTAAGATTTCTAACGCGTCTACACTCCTTCCAACTCTCTGAAACCAAGGTAATCGCCTCAAATCCCAATTATTATAACATTATTCACTTGAGCAAAAATTCTTGATTCATGCTTGAATGTTGGTTGATATGTGTTTCTAATGGATGATTATGCTTAGTTTGGTGATTGCTAATGATTTCCCATGGTTGGATATTCTTAATTTGAGTGATTCATGCAAAAATTTGAAAATTTTGAACATCACCATTTTGCTTTATATGGAATGACGAAAATTGGACTTAAGCTTGAGAAATTCGATTATAAATATGAAATTGATAGTCATTGTGCAATAATGGTTGTTGGGCATTGTTTAAAACCGAATTGAAACATATTCATGAACCTTTGCTAGAAAATTCAAATGACTCGAATCAATCTATATCGAAATTGGTTGAAATAAATGAAAGTGAGATTTACTTGATGAATGATTCGCCTTGCTAATATGATCATGATCTTAATTGATGGTATTCATATGCATTGGATCATTTGGTGTTTATTTGTTAAGTAAGGTTCAAGGTTAAACCGATTTTTCCATGCAATTATGTGTTGTAGGAATGGCTCGAACAACAGGAACCAATAAGGGCAAGGATGTCGCAACTGATAGTGAAACACGCAAGAAGCAAAGAGAAGATCGTCTGGGTAACCATAGATGAGTTTATACACCAGAGAGAGATGGTATGATCAGGGTATACAATGTTGGGGACACAACTGCTTATGATATTCTCAATGATAATTCACCAATGCTTAAGGCCAAACGTCTCAAGGATGCAAGGATGAAATGCATTAAGAAGGCAAACGAAAGAGTGAAGAAAAGGACTCTAGAAAGGATGGTCGAGCACTTCCTTGGGCTTTCATTTGCAAGAACGCTTTTCCCTCACACTCCCACACTCATGAACCTCGGGATCTTGAACGATGTCACATGGGTAATGACAGAAGCAGGAGTTGGAAGTCTAATGGGTCGGTCCTATGTGGCTTATCAAGTTATGACTAGCTGGTTTTTGGGAAGCTTGGAGGTTTAGAGAATAGCAGAGAAGGATTCTGATGATCCTACAGGAGGACTTTCAGAGACTCATAAGGTTCACTGATCAGGAGAGACCAAGTTACTTTCAGAGACATCTCAACAATATATGGTTTCTCTATGAGCGGAAGATCCGCAATCAAGACAAGGATCGTGAACAAAGATATTGTAAGCCAAGTCATTGGGCAAGGAGAGTTTCATCTAGGGAAGACAAAGGCATCAAAAATCAGAAACCCTGCACTCCGCTACCTGCACAAGATATTGGCTAGCTCGTTCTATTGTAGACGAGAAATGGGAGAGATCCATACTGAGGAGATGAACTTAATTCGCATGGGGGTACATCCCCTATCAAGAGGAATGGAGAAAGTATTGTCAATATGGTGCGAGTTTTCTGTAAGGAGCTTATGGATATTCAAGATAAGCTATGGAATGTGAAAGACATGGCACTCCAACTAGCAATTGGAGGATTACTTACCCCGCTGTTTGAGTTTGTTGTTAATCCTTTGATTGGTCCAACGGCTCCACCAAGATATCTAGACATGAGCTATTTACAGAGGTCTCACTTCCTAGTTGGAGAGACAGAAGGAAGGTGTGTCTACTCGTTTATAGGGGTTTCAGGAGACAGCTCCTATGTTTTTTCTACCTTACAGTCAGATCACGGACCTAAGCGATGCTGGCAACATTGAGTTCAACATTGGTGAAGCAGACTTGTATGATCCACGAGGCACTGGTGCCTCAGTGAGAGTTGTGACCAAGGGTTTTAGGGGAAGGAAGAAGAGGGTTTTCAGGGAAGCTGAGATTGAACCCGAATATGAACTTGAGCCTGAGCAGCAAGAAGATGCAGCACCCATCTATGGGAGTGCTAGGTTTATGCTGAACCGTTACCCTTGCATGCTTCTACCGGTATCATGCGTGATCTAGTCAAGGAAAACAAAATGAAAGAGCATTGGATCAAGTTCCTTGATATCATTTTGCGAAAAAACGTTGGAGAAATCAAGTGGACGAGAAGAAGGCTTAGGAAGAATGATGAAAGGCTGAGAAAGGTTGAGCAGGAGCAAGCGAGAAGAGAAGAAGATACACAGAGGAAGTACGTTGTGACCAATGACAGGTTCAAGAAGCTAACTGACATGTTCATGAAGAGTACCGACGCGTCTGTAGGATCCATTGAAGAGGCGTGTTTGAGCATCACTGCGGCTCCACTGACTTATGGGAGGAAATCAACTAGTGTTATCCCACAGGAGCGTGAGTATGAACCACCAGCTCCATCTAGAGCCTCAGCTTATGAGCAGCGTGAGAGACGCCCTATTGCCTCACCTCCTTCTTATGACTCTGATAATGAGTTACCAGAATACAACTCTGAGGAGGAGTTTGATCCCTCATACCGCTGGATGTGAGGTACCTTTTCTTGCTTTGTATATATTGATATATGTGATTTTTAGTGTCTTTTTACCCATCTTTTATGATCATTTTAGCATAGATTATGTTGCATTAGGGTTCTTTTAGGCTTGCATTTGTATAGTTTATGCATTTCAGGTGATTAGAGGAGACCATACATCAATTGGGAGCATCAAGGATCAAAAGGGTCAAAAATCAACACTTTTCAGCAAGCTACATCAGTCGTAAAGCAAAGAGGATCGGCCAAGAACTGATCAGGAAAGAGCATCGGCCAGAGAAGGGAGCAGCATCAGCCAAGGAACCATATGTTGGTGTGGATCGATCACACAACAAGGTGTATCGACCACCCTTATGTGTGTGTATTTTAACGGTTTTGAGTATTAGTTTTCATTCGTTTTTTTTGCTAATTTAGGATGCATTTTAGAGTATTTTAGGTCGCATTTCCATATTATTTAGCATTTCAGAAACAGAGGAGGCTAAGGTGGAGAACTGAGCATTAAGGAGAATTATGGAGCATTGTTGGGCGATAAAAGAGCAAAATAGGGCTAAGTCCCGGATAAGGAGTTGCGCCGGCCAAGACCGCCGGTCAAGCCAGACCGGCGTGCCTCAGACAGAGAGCTACTGAGCAATCACGCCTGCCAAGGCTACCAGTCAGTAGAGCCCGGTGGAAATCCCAGGTGTGTTCCGGATGAAGACCGTCGGTCACGTGCTGCGGTGTGCATTGACCGACGGGGATCAAAGAGGAGCCTCTAGATGAAGACTGCCGGTCACGTGCAGCGGTGTGCACTGACCGGCGGAGCCCTCAATGAAGCAGAATCAATTTCCTTTTTTATGTTTTACTTTGGTCAAGTATAAAAGTACCCAAGAACTAAAACCCTAGTATTAAGTTTTAATTGGCAATTTTCTCAGTTTTTAACACTCTCTCCAGAGAGAAACTCCTATTGAGATCCCTTGTTACTTGATCGTATTATTGCAATTTAATTCTATCTTTTGTTTTCTATTCTCTCTTCTTTCATTTCAATTTCTCATCTCATGAATAAGAACCTCAAATGTATTTTGTTCATGACGTGTGAGTAGTCATTCTAGCTTATGGACTAGGGTTGTTTCTTGATTGCTTTTGATGTTTAGGACTAATTAGAATATGTCTTCTTCATGATTATTCAGTTCAATGCTTAGATTTGATTGATGCCCGAAAGGTGTTCGATGAATTCCCCAACCAAATAATTATGTTGTTTATTGATCCTTTCCAAGAGATTGTTTAAGGATTGATAAATTGTTGCATGGAATTGTACTCATTGCTTCTTAATTGTGTGGTTAGCCAAGAGATTGTGTGGTTGCATGATTAGGAAAACGGTTTTTATCACGAGAGTGAACTAGCCTAGAATTGAGATTCTTAGACATAATACAACCCAATTTGTGAACATCATTAGTAATTCAAATGACTGCCCCCTTTGATTACCCTAGTCCATATGCTTGGTTTATTTTCTGATATTACATTTATTCGAGATCGTTGACTTTTTGGTTGACTTCCATATTTTACTTTATTTTAGTTGATTCACTGCTTAGGATTGTTTAGTGACAAAACATATCCCCTCGATTGCACCTAGACTTAGCAAATTAGCATCATAGAACTCGTGTGTTGTTACCCACCTGATATTGGTTCGACATTCTTACTTTTTTCCAATACACTACATTGACAGACCGTTTTACTAATCCATAGTAAACTTGAGTTTATCACACCCCTTTATCGATCCACACCAAGCGCGTGCCAAAACCATAAAATCTCATTCTCTACTCGTTTTCCAATCATATCTCCCTCATATAAATAATCTCTTATGCCTAAAACTAAAGAGGGCCACACTTTTATTTTCTTTTTTTTGTTCTAAGCTTTTACTTTGGATTTTGTATTGCTATTCTCTTCGGATACAAATATCAATCTAGTTTATTGTTCTTGTTGTTTTATCTTTGATCTTTGCATTTCTCATTCTTCTTCTATCTTTCTTGCTCAACCTTAGCCATGATGAAACCAACTATCTTCATAGATCTTTGTGTTTCATACATGGATTGTGAGAAGTCACCCTCTAGGTGATTGATTGGGCAAGATTAAGGTGGTTGAGTTCTAGGTTTCGATGTTTGGGGCTTAGAACCACAAGTATCTTATGCAATATGATTCTCTTAAGGCTTGAATGAGTTTGGTCAACTTATCATGATCTAAAGGAGACTTTTAAGCCTGAGAGGTGCTAGCTAGTTTCTTGTTCATGTATGTTGTTGCTCTGAAATGCATTGCCAGGAGATTGGATTGTTGTTTTAGGGTGGTTGTATGGGAAAATTGTTAATGCTGCCTAATATGATCATTGTGATTGTTGCATATTAGGTTAGGGATTTCTGCCACGAGAGTAGAATAATCCATACTAGAAATCCCTATACCTAAGATTCCTTGAAAAGTTGAAATCAAGCAACTAGACTTAGGATTAATCATCTGAAATCAACTGCCTGGTCAATTGCCTTGTGTCTCTCTTAATTGTAATTCGTTATTAATCTCTTTCTGAGTACTTCTCACTTGCTACAATTGACATCGAATTATCATCATGTTCATGATAGATTCAGTGACAGTGATTCATCCTGCTTAGACTTAGGATAAACCCTATAAGTTCTATTGTCCCTAATAACGTCCTGAGGTGGTTCGACATTCCCCTTTCTTTGATCCATCACTCACTCATCATCAATCACAAGATCTCTACTCTGCTTTTCTAGTCGATAGGAAGTGGTGGGGTAGAGATTCTACTATTAAATTGGCGATGTTTCCAACTTAGGATTGCTTTACTAGCAATAGTTCTTTTTGTTTAATCTCGGGACTAAGCTGCTTTCTTTGTTTTGTTTCCATCTCTTGTTTTCAGGTGCATGAACTTACGTTCTCACGGCTATTCTGATCTTATTCCTCTTGATTTAGATATCCAGGCAATTGAAATACAGATTAACAGAGCGCGTTGGGAAGCAGAATGATTGTTACATCTCCAACGTTTGAACCTTGCATTGGAAGGAGTTCAGGGGCACCAGGATGGTGTGTCAACCCACCGATTCCACCACTACGGCCAATGCTCAGACCCCGCCAGCACACGTTTAGGCTCTGATGCCTAACGCTGATCAGGTCCCTTATGCTGCCACCATCGGTGCTCACGATGCACCAACTGCTAATGGCCAGCGGACTGGAATTCTTCCACCTCCTGTGGATCGGAACAACTTCGAGATTCGGTCGGGTCTTATCGCCATGGTAAAGGATAGCAAGTTTAGTGGCTTACCTGACGAGGACCCCCTCGACCATCTGAACATATGCGACCGCCTATGTAGCACAATTGTCTTAAATGGCGTATTTGAAGATTCTTTCAAGCTGCGACTTTTCCCCTTCTCTTTGGATGGCCCTGCTCTCCATTGGGAAATCAAGCTTCCAAGGGATTCTATTACAACATGGAATGATTGCAAGCGCGAATTCGTCAAGAAGTTCTTCTCCTCCTCTCACACTGCTAACCTAAGAATCAAGATTTTGGGTTTCAGGCAGAAAAATCTGAGACCTTCGATGAAGCCTGGGACCGATTTACTTCCTACACTCTTAAGTGTCCCCACCATGGTTTCTCTGAGATCAGTTTGATTAGTACTTTCTTCAGAGGTCTGAATGATAAGTACCAACTTGTTTTGAACACAACCAGTGGAGGTTACTTCTATAAGCTTACTCATGTGCGTGGTATTGAGCTGATAGAGGATGTGGTTCAGAGCAGTACTCTACCTTGGACAACCAAGTCGCCCATGTTTCTTTTTCTACTAAGCGCCCAATGGGGACTCTACCTGGCCGAACAGAAACACCCAACGAGGAATATGCCAACGTTATTCATGCTTTTGAGCTCATTGGGGACAATGAGGTTCGAGTCGGGGGGCCTAGCTCAGTAGAACCAATTTCAGAACCCCAAGCAGAGCAAGTTGACGGGTTTGGAAACACCAGGATTGCTCAAACGAGACCTGAGGCATATCGCCCAAAGCTTCCTTTTCTGGGTCGCTTAATGGCCTAGATTCATGACGATCTCAAAGAGGATTTAAGAGCAACCAAGCTGAAAATGTCGGAGATCAATGCATTGTTAACAAGCCTGAAATGCACAAATGCGTTTAAGGAAAAGCTCAGAGCTATGATTGAAAAATTTTGAGCATCTGCAGCCGGTTTTGATAATCTCTCCAGACCGAACAGTGATTCAGATTCAGACTCTGATTCCACACCACTCAGAGCGGCTGATCCGGCTAAGTTAGCGGATCTAGAATGTTTTACCCTCCCTTGCACCATTTACTCCACTTCTTTTGATAATTGCTTATGCGATTTAGGTGCAAGCGTTAATATTATGGCCCTGACTGTTGCTAATGAGTTTGGGTTCTGTTCTTTTGACACATGCAGGTTTGCACTTGTATTAGCGGACAACTCTTTGAAGAAACCCATGGGTATGCTCAACAATATGCCTGTCAAGCTGAAAGGAGTTGAGATTCGTGCTGACTTTGTGATTCTCCGGATGGAGATGACGCCTAAGAACCCTCTGATCTTTGGCCGACCATTTCTAGCCAAGGGTGGAGCTGACATAGATATCAGGAATGGGATAGTCAATATCGATATGGGACCGCATGGAGTTCAGACTTATCATTCAACAAGGATTCCAGAAAGTGAACAGAACCAGGAACAAGCTTTTGTGCTTGGGATAACTAGTTCAAAGAGCCAAGATGCCGAAGGTCCTGAAGAGGAAACGTTTGAGATTGATGAAGTTGAAGACAAGGAGGATATTCCCTGGTGGGAATGCAATGTAAATCAGAATTGATACAAAGACATCACTACTTACCTCGATCCAGGATGCTATCACTTACCAATCCACATTCTTGGAGTTCCACTTGGAAAAGCTTTATGTGATACTAGCTCTTCTGTGAACGTTATGTTCAGAGCCTTCAATGCACACTTAGACCTTGTTCCCATTCCTTGCCCCGGGATGCATTTAGCCAGTAACGATGGGAACTTCACCACACAAGTCAGTCTCGTCCAATGCGTCGCAATCCAGATTCTGCACTCTTGGGGTAACATAGATTTTTTTGTCATCGACACCCTGTCAGAGGGGAATGAACTTGTTGTTCTGGGAAAATAGTTTATGAAGGATGTTGGAGGTCATATAGATTTTAGCCATTGTAGTCTTGTTCTAAGGAGAGTTAGAAAGGTCAATCAAGAGACAGTCTACTTTCCAGTGTGCGTTGACATGGACGTTTAGAGCAGAATGGATTTTGAGCTTAGGACAAAGATCAAGTTGAGAAATCTGAAGTTGGGTCTAATGAAGTAGAAGATTATGGAGAAGTTGAAGACGCTGAGAGCGTTGTTGGGGATGAATGATACGTTGAGCCACCTGCACCAATTAACGAGGTACAAGCCTGTCTTACTGCTCTCTTTAAGAGATGGCCGTTAAGGAACGAAACTGATCAAAGAGGAAGTGGCATAATGGGGAGTACCAGGGTTGTTGTCCTAGATCTACGACACGTGTACACAAAGAGCTATCTTCTTCGGGAAGATTTAACTATGAGAGTTTGGACGATGAAGGGACAAACCATATATATTCTTGGTACTTTGGAAGTGCTCATGGACCGAGTAGAGAGGCTCGAGTCTAACTGCCGCCGCCATTGATTCCTTAATCAAAACGTCAAAGCTTTGTGACGTTAAATAAGCTCGCTTGGGAGGAATCCCATGTTCATCCCTTGTAAATACGCTAATTCAATTTCATAATGTTTGTGTTGAGTGACGGTGAACTAATGAGTTTTTTAGATGATCAAGTTTGAGATACCTAACGTTTATAGGCAAAGAATTAGTGAGAAATGAGGCAATTTCGGCCATGACAGGGCATATATGTCAAGTACATCGATGATGGCTAGACCGATCCGTAACAAGGAGCAACCAAGGGAGAGGATCGGCCAAGGAAAGACCGATCCACACCAAGCCACATCCAAAGGTAGCATATCAGTCAAGCCTAGACCGATCCACAATAGAGGCTTGACCGATGCTGCTCTTTCTCCCCTTAGCTCGATTTTAACTTGGTTTTAAGAACTCAAAACCCCTCTTTTTCACTTCTTCTCCTCCCACAACTCTCCTTCTTCACTAGTTCAAGAACTCTCCATTTCAACTTTTAAAAACCTGGATTCTTGCTCTAATTTGTTGGTTTTTGTTGATAAGATCTTGAGTTTTTCACTATACTTGCTAGGTCATTCATTCATCTTCCCATTTCAAGCATCAAAGGTATGAATCTTGAACTTCTAAATTCGTGGGTACTATTCACCTAGAGCAAAAATTTGTATTTTTCGAACTTTTAGGTTGTGATTAGTGTCTCATTTGCTTAAGGAACCTTTGAAATGATGATATTGCTTGATTCTCTTGCTGATTGAACCATTATTTTCTTGAAATTTGAAAATCTTGAAACCTTGATTCTTGATTTTTCATGAGAAATTGGAAAAGGATTTTGTTTAAATTGGGATGTCTAGCATTGTTTGTGATGGAATTAGAGCTTGATTATGAGAAAGTACAAGGATTTGGACTTTACTTTCCTCGATTTTGGAATCTTGTAGGATCTTGATATGTTCTTGAAAATTTTGAGAGTTGGAATTGAAATTTGAACAATTTGTTTGGTTGATTGAGAGTTATTTCTCTTGCTCATGTGCTTAATTGTGAATTTTTTAAAAATTTTGAACTTACTGAGTTTTTGTTCTTTATTTTTGTAGATATCTTGTGTCAAGTTCAAAGACATCCACCTTGGATAAAGGAAAAGGGATCGCCCGAACAAGGAAAGAGCGTTCGAATGAACCAGGACCGAGAAATCAACCCGGTTATGCGCCAAAGAGGCGACTTGTGGAACAAGCACCCAAACGGACAACCAAAGAACGCACATATGAGAGTATACCAGAGGAAGTAGTTCCCGAATCCACACCACCATCTCTTGTCCAAAATGATAGCCTACCCTTCTTCCCACCGCCAAAGGAAGGACCAGAACCGGTAGACCAAACTGTGAGAAGCACGAAGGTCACTTTGTATCATGCACTAATGGAATGTGCATTCGTTTTGTCAGTCTTACCCGATATTGCCACTATGCGCACCTTGGGCATTGAGAGCGAAGTAAGACAGATTTTGCAAGGTATGTGTATAGACTCGGTTCTGGAGATCAGTTATCCGCGTTTCAGGGAGCATACTTGTGTTTTTCTTGCTACAGTGGAGGTTCATTTCCCAGAGGAAGACAAGACAGAGGATTCAGAGCGTGGGCATATTACATTCACAGGTTGAGATAGAGCGCCAGGTATCTTTTCACGAGATCGTTGAGACCTTCAGATTTGATAAGGGTAGAGTCTAGTTCGAGTGCGCTTTCAGCTGTGGAGAACAAAAATTTTGCGGAACACCATCAATTCTAAAGAGTTCAGTTCAGGGAAGACCAAGTGTTCTCTTATCCGACATCCTGCACCACGGTATGTGCACAAGATTCTCACCCATTCATTTACTACCAGGCGTGAGACAGGGATCCTAGTTGAGGACAAGCTCGGTTTCATGAGTCACGGATTAGCTCATGTTATTTGTGCACTTCAAGAGGACGATGGTTTGTTCCCATGTTTAGAGATGCAGCCGTATAGTCCGGTTATGCTACTTTGTCAGCGATTTCTGGATATTCAGAGATGGGGATGGGCCCGCACATATGGAAAACCGCAACTTAGTATTGGGAGTTTTGTGACTCAAATTCTGAAACTTGCTAAGGTTACTTTACCAAGGGACGATGAAGGCGTTCAACCAAGGGTTATGGATGTTACATATCTTATGAGGATTCACTTTCTAGCTGGGAAAGTAAGAGAACGTTTCGTCTACAAATTCACTGTTGGCGGCCATGAGCGCCAGATTTTGTTCCCGAACACCAGGTTCACGACATTCGCTTGCCCGAAGAACATTATCTTCAACCACAGCCAGCAGGGGCTTTCCCGATCCCCTTTGTCCAGATTCGAGGATCAGTGACTCAGATGCTCTAGGAGATGAGCAGCAGGCTGGTCCGTCGCTCACCGCAGAGTACTATGGCTATAAGACTTCCATTTTCAATGGGCAGCAGGTTGGTCGTCGCTCCTTTACCTCACCTCTCGCTCTTGTTCCACTCATGACGGGACCTATTCTAGACCTTCATATGAACATTCATAGGTTGTCCCGTGGTAACCTCTTTCAGGACCGAACTATCAGAAATTTGGTCAGAGAAGTAAAGGAGAGGAAGATAGAGGTAAAGTGGATGAGCAAGATGTCTTGTGACGTCCAGAAACTTACGGGGATGTTCAAGAAGAAGCTGAGTTGCGTTGGTTCGAGCTCTGAAGCTCATGAATGGGATGACTCAGATGAAAAAGTGTTTGACTATCGACGCACAAAGAAAAGAGGGCAACAACCACGCACGAGATAACGTCGGACCATTCAGACTCCGTGCCCTACGTCAGACAATGAGTCACCCTCGTTCTCCACTTATGGAGACTTTGATTCCTCCGCCAAATTTTATTGAGGTCCATTCTAATCACCCTTTGTATATACTTTTGCAATTTTAGCTTTTCTTGTCTTTTTAATGGTTACTTCTCTTAGCTTAGACTTACACAGAGACTGTGTAGTTTAAGTTTGGGGGAGTAACCACCTTCTGTGCTAACTTTGTTTGCTCGTTTTGGTTTGCTTTTATTGAATCTCATTTGCATTTTTTATAACTATGAAATTTTAGAAAAACCAAAAAAATCATAAAACTTCAAAAATCAAAAAGAAAAATGTTTTTATTCGGGTTTTGCATCTGAATTGCATTGCATTTAGACTAGGATTAAGTCTCATGTAGGTTGCATTATAATTTGTTTTCAAAAAAAGAATTTGGCAACCTTCACTCTAGATCATTGATTTTGGCTTAAGTAGTCTTGAAAAGTCTTGAAGTTCATATGCAATTGATCCTGATGTTTAAAAAGCTAAGTCCATGGTCATTGCTGTTTGCTAGTATATGTTTGCCTTCAATATTATTTGAGTTTAATTTGGACTTTCAATTAACATGATCTTGGTTTCACTTATGTTTTTTTTTTGTCAACAGGTTTCACTTATGTTTTCATGGTCTTTCCGATTTTCATGAATGAATTTGAGCCCCTTAAACCGAAACACTAAAGGCTCAATTTGGTCATTCTCATTTTAAGAATGATGCCCTCTCACCCTTTGCTCCCCCTAGCCTAAACACTTTGTGATCCCTATTTGTTCTATGATTAGTGATTGTGGTTTTTTAAAACTTGAAAGCATTGAGAGCGCCAATATAAGAACATCTATTTTCTTTGGGTAGTATAGGTTGATTCAAGGGTTGGAATGAAAGAAATAAGCTTGGGTAGTTCTAGGGTCTTGATCGGATATGGTTAAGAGTATAATTAAGCTTATGATGATGAGTTTGGATCTTGGAATGCTTGAAAAGAAAGAAAAAGAAAGGAAGAGAAAGAAAAGAGAAACAAGGAATTACCAAAGGAAAGAAAGAGTTACCTTAAGGGATATGAAAGAAAGAAGAAAGCTTGCTAGATTCTAAGTATGGAAAAGAAAAGAAGCAATGAAAAAGAAAGCTCCTAAGTATAGAATAAGGCTAAGAAAGAAAAGAAAAAGAAACAATGAAAAAGAAAGGAAGTAAAGAGAAAGGAAGCCATGAAGTAGAAGGAAAAAGATTATAACTAGCTAAGTGAAAGAAAAGAAAAAGAAAGGAAAGAATCCCTTAAGGTAGAAAGAAGAAGGGTGAAGAGTTTAATAGAAGAAATAATAGGATTGGAGTAGACTTAGGTGCATTATTGGGGTTTAAATGGATGTTCAATGTTAGATTCCATAGTTGCTCTTGGTCTTTCCGGGTTTTACTATAACCCCTTCACTCTGCGAGAGAAACCGCTCTAAAACTAACCTTCATGCCATGAGTGGAACCGTCTCTTTCGCTTGGAATCCCCTTCATACCGAACCAAGTGAATTCTTTGTGTTTCCTTGATCATGTTTCACCCTCTTTTAATTGAATGTAGGAAGGCAACATTGGCTAGTAATGGGGATAGACTCGGCACAGTTACATAATAGCGGATTGAGATGTTGCTTGAATGATGAGACGAGTAGTTATGCTAAGTCGAAGTAAGCTCTCATCAACGACTTTAGGTTGCTAGATTCTTGTTTTTCAAACCTCGATCCCTTACTTGGATTTTGTTTTGCTTGAGGGCAAGCAAGAGATAATTTTTGGGGAGTTGATATATGTGATTTTTGGTGTCTTTTTACCCATCTTTTGTGATCATTTTAGCATAGATTATGTTGCATTAAGGTCCTTTAGGCTTGCATTTTTATATTTTATGACTTTCAGCTGATTAGAGGAGACCATACATCAATTGGGAGCATCAAGGATCAAAAGGGTCAAGAATCAACACTTTTCAGCAAGTTGGATCGGTCATGGAGCAAAACAAATCGGCCAAGCACTGATCAGGAAAGAGCATCGGCCAGAGAAGGGAGCAGCATCGGCCAAGGCACCATATGTTGGTGTGGATTGATCACAGAGCAACCTGGATCGACCACCCCTTGATCAATCCAGACCAAACCCGAGCCAAAACCATAAAATCTCATTCTCTACTCGTTTTCCAATCATATCTCCCTCATATAAATAATCTCTTATGCCTAAAACTAAAGAGGGCCACACTTTTATTTTCTTTTTTTTGTTCTAAGCTTTTACTTTGGATTTTGTATTGCTATTCTCTTCGGATTCAAGTATCAATCTAGTTTATTGTTCTTGTTGTTCTACCTTTGATCTTTGAATTTCTCATTCTTCTTCTATCTTTCTTGCTCAACCTTAGCCATGATGAAACCAACTATCTTCATAGATCTTTGTGTTTCATACATGGATTGTGAGAAGTCACCCTCAAGGTGATTGATTGGGCAAGATTAAGGCTGTTCAGTTCTAGATTTCGATGTTTGGGGCTTAGAATCACAAGTATCTTATGCAATATGATGCTCTTAAGGCTTGATTGAGTTTGGTCAACTTAATCATGATCTAAAGGAGACTTTTAAGCCTGAGAGGTGCTAGCTAGTTTCTTGTTCATGTATGGTGTTGCTCTGAAATGCATTGCCAAGAGATTGGATTGTTGTTTTCGGGTGGTTGTATAGGAAAATTGTTAATGCTGCCTAATATGTTTTCAGTTAGCTTGATCATTGTGATTGTTGCATATTAGGTTAGGGATTTTTGCCACGAGAGTAGAATAATCCAGACTATAAATCTCTAGGCCTAAGATTTCTTGAAAAGTTGAAATCAAGCACCTAGACTTAGGATTAATCTTCTGAAATCAACTGCCCGGTCAATTGCCTTGTTTCTCTCTTAATTGTATTTTGTTATTAATCTCTTTCTGAGTACTTCTCACTTGCTACAATTGACATCGAATTATCATCATGTTTAGGATAGATTCATTGGCAGTGATTCATCCTGCTTAGACTTAGGATAAACTCTGTAAGTTCTATTGTCCCTAGTAACGTCCTGAGGTGGTTCGACATTCCCCTTTCTTTGATCCATCACTCACTCATAATCAATCACAATATCTCTACTCTGCTTTTCTAGTTTATAGGAAGTGGTGGGCTAGAGATTCTACTCTTATATATGCATGTGGTTTTCATTTCTTTTATTTTCGGTCTCTTCTTCTAAACTCAGACACAAAGGGACTGAGTTGTTTAAGTTTCGGGGAGGAGCCACCTTTGGATTGATGTGTTTATTGTTTTGTTTTATCGAGTCTCATTCATTGTATTGTTAATATTTATGTTTTGATAAAAAACCAAAAAAAAATTGAAAAAATTGATAAAAACCAAAAAGATTGTTTCCATTCGGGTTTTGCATTTATGATTGAATCTCATTTAGTTTGCATCACACTTATCAGTCTCGAAAAGCCTTGAAGTTCTAATGCAACATACCTTGATGTTTGATAAGGTAAGTTTATGGTCTTTAAAACTTGCTAGCTTATGATTGCTTTCAGTATGATATGAGTTTGAATCTGAACTTTAATTAGCATGATCAATGGTTGCACTTGGTTTTCATGGTCCTCTTATTTTAAGCACGAGATTGGGCAATTTTAGACCAAAACACTTTTGGCCCAACTCGGTTGTCCTCATTTTAAGGGCAATTACCTCTCACCCAAAGCACCTTATACCTCAAACACTTATGAGTTCTCATTGTTCTGTTCTTTCAGTGATTATGATTTTGCAAAAACCTGAAATATAGGAGCGACAACTGAGAACATTTATGTGGGTAGCTTAGGTAGAATAGGCCTTGGAACTGAATTGGAACTGCTTGGTTAGCTCTACGACTTGATGTATTCTTATTCACGGTAGACTATGTGTGATAATTGATGGAAATGGCTTGCTTGAAAAAGAGAAAAGATGAAAAGAAAAGTGAAAGGAAAGGATGGAAACAAGAAAAGAGGTGAAAAGAGACCAAAGAAAAGCTGGATAAGAAAACCTTAAGGGATAGAACAAGAAAGAAGAAAAAGATTGCTAGATTCTAGATAGAATAAGAAAGAAAAGATAAGGCTAAGTGCAAAAGAAGAAGATGAATAAAATGCTAATAAAAGCATATGATCAAAGAAGAAAGGAATGGAAAAGCCTATGGCATGGAAAAAAGAATGAGTCTAGCAACTCAAAATCAAAAGAAAGAAGAAGAATCCCTTAAGGTAATGACAAGAAAGATTGGTCAAGAGCATAGAAACATAATAGGATTGGGTAGACTTAGGTGCGATGAGATAGGGTTTAATAGATGTTCGATTTTGTATCCCCCATTGCTCCTTTTCTTACTTGATTTTGCTATAATCTTTTCACTCCGCGAGAGAAACCAAATTACAACTAACCTTCATGTCATGAGTGGAACTTTCTTTTTCGCATTGGAGTCCCCTTCCTATCGAACTGATTGAAACCTTGTGTTTGCACTTGATCATGTTTCACTCTTGTTTAAATTGAATGTATGAAAGCATGATTTGGCTAGTTAAGTGGAATGACTTGGCACAGTTATGATGATTGATGGTATTGTTGCTTGAATGATGAGATGAGTAGTTATGCTAAAATGGAAACGCTCTCATCGAAAAATCTAGGTTGTTTGGTTTTTGTTTTTCAAACCTCTACCCTGAACTTATAAATTGTTTTGATTGAGGGCGAGGAAAGGATAAGTTTGTGGGAGTTGATGATTTTGTATTTTAACGGTTTCACCATTCGGTTTTCATTCGTTTTGCATTAGTTTTAGGAAGCATTTTAGAGTTCTATAGGCTTCATATTGCATATCATTGACCATTTCAGGTGAGAAGAGGACAAAGCGAGGAACCGAGCAAAGAGGAGCAAAAAGAGGCTTTCGGGATGGAAAAACGGCTAAGGACCAAACCAGAAGAAGTTCCCCGGTCAAGCACACCGGTGATCGACCGATGTAGGTCACGAAGGGCAACAAGATGGAGTGCACCGGTCACCCACACCGTTGCACTAACTGGATCAAGGTACAGGAAGTTGAAGCAAAGGGAGCAGCCCGAAAGAGATGCACCAGGGAAATCAAATTGGACAATTCTTTTCAAGCTAGATGATAGTTCAATTCACACATCCAAGCCTTTTTATGTATAGGAATTTCTATTGTAGATTAATTCACTGCCGTGATAGAAACCCTTTCCTAATCATGCTTCTAAATAATCCCTTGAAAGAAAACACAATTAGAAAGCAAGAAACACAATTCCATGCAAGAATCAATCAATCTTAAAACAATCCCTTGAATAACATTGATTACCAACAAATTTCATTTGTCATGAATTTCGTCAAACACCTTCTGGGCGATGAAAATCCAAAGATCTAGAATAGGTTAGCTACTCATATTCTAGCATTAAGATCATGAAATTCTAGAAGACATTACTCAGTTTAATCCTAAACCATTCTAGCAATAAAAAAACTCATTCCAAACCCTAATCCATAATCTATATGGAACTACTAACAACCCATATCTAGAACACTTAGAGGATTTCTAGACATTGTTTGTGAAGAGGATTAAGATTAAGAAAATAAGCAATCAGAAAACAAAAAATTAAAAACATAATTGCAATAAAAATACCAAAAGAAGTTTGCAAGAAATCCGAGATCTAAAACTCTAAAATCATAGAAAACGGCTCTGGAACTTAAGCAAAAACGTAATAATATGACTTAGGGTTTTAGTAATTGGACTCATTTTATATAGTAAGCCCAAAAATTACAAAGAAAACTCGCATTAAACTTGAAACGTGTGACTGGTACTGGTCAGACTGACCGGTACCCTTAACCGGTGTGTTTCGTCCGTCAATGTATGGGATGTAGTTCAGTTAGTGCATCAATGGGGATCTTGACCGGTCCACGTTTCCTGAAATTCCTGTCAATTTTCCCAGTGTAAAGCATCGGTATGTGGTTACCTATCTAATTCATCGGCGAGTTCTCTTGTAGTGTACCGATCAAATGCACCGGTCTGAGTTGACCGGTGTGATTCTTCAGATTCCAACACTTTGTGCTGTTTTGCTCCAATCCTTGCATAGCTCCAACTCTGCACCTGAAATGTCATATGCTATGCAAATGCATCTTAAAGGACTTTAAATGCATCATAATCTAATGAAAATTGTATGAATAACAATCATAAAAACCATCAAAAACATAACACATCAACTCCCCCAAACTTATCTTTTGGTTGCCCTCAAGCAAAACAAAATCTAAGCAAAGGGTCGAGGTTTGAAAAACAATAACTTAGCAACTGAAACTCAACGATGAGAGCGTTTTTGACTTAGCATAACTACTCGTCTTATCATTCAAGCAATATCACCATCCACTATTAAGTACTAATCAAAGGTGATCAACCTATATAAACCTATCATGCTTTCCTACATTCAATTAGCAAGAGTGAAACATGATCAAGGTACACAATGGTTTATATTGGTTCGGACTAATGGAGACTCAAATGCAGAAGAGAGGGTTTCACACAAGGCATGAACGTCGATAGTAATTTGGTTTCTCTCACAGAGTGAAGGAATTACAGCAAAATCAGGAAAGACAAAGAGCAATGAGTCATACAATATTGAACATCTATATCCCCCAAATTTAAACTCTTACATCTACCCAATCCTATTCTTTTGAACATTTTTCTTCACCATTTTCCTTTTCTTTTTGACTTAGGTATTTTTTCTTTTCTTATTACTAGACTCTTTCTAACTTCAAGGCTTTTATCTTTTCATTTTCTTTTGCTTTGTTTCTTTTCTTTTCTTCAGCCTTTCTCTTTTTGGAGCAAATTTTTATTTTTCTATTCTAGAGGCTAATAAGTCTTTGGCTTCTTTAATCCTATCTCTTTTTCATCTTTTTTTTCTCTTTTCAAGCTTTTATATCAATCTCATAATTCAAAACTTAATTCTACCCATAACCAAATCGAAATCAAGTCCTAGAGCTACCCAAGCTTTTCCTTTTTCTTTTCATTCCATTCTCCAACATCCTAAGCTACCCACATAGATGTTTTCCACTGTCGCTCTCTAAACTTTCAGGTTTTTGCAAATGTGCAATCAATAAATCAAACAACGAGAGCTCACACAAGTGTTTAGGCTAAGGGTGCGAAGGATTAGAGGGGATCCTCCTAAAAATGAGAATGACCGAATTGAGCTACATGTGTTTAAGCTATTATGCTCAAATTCGTTATTGAATATATATAGAAAATACCATGAAATGCTAGTGCAACTAAGATCAAGCTAATTAGAATTCAGGATTATACTCATATCATAATTGAAAGCAATCTAGGCTAGCAGACATCACAAACCGATGACTTAGCTCTTGAAAACGTGTGACTGGTGGAGTGACCGATGTGATTGTCCAGGAAGTTCCTGTTATTTTGGACCGGTCACTAGTATGACATGTGGAGTCACCCTGTTCTCCCTGTTGTTTGATACTTGTCACCAGCGTGACCTGTGGGGTGACCATTCTGGTTTTTCCGGACTCCCAATTCTTCTCAATACAACCAAGTCTCCAGTAGTTGTTTGTTTTTTTCTTCGCACTGACCTCAATATCAGTATTGGCCATTGCATGACCCTAATATCTGAATTTAACCTGCTGATGTGTGTGATTTTAGACGGTTTATTCATTCGGT
>OVAU01000221.1:2781-18211 GCA_900406315.1 Biscutella laevigata subsp. laevigata | reverse complement strand
TATTTTCTGATGCCTTTCATGTGGCGTCTGCCTCCTTATTTATAGATGAGCGATGACCCTCTCATTCCTGGTGGGAATGGAAAATTTCCCATTGATACCCCACGAGATTCTCTCAAAGATCCCAAGATCTTCTTGCCAGGATCTCACTGACAAAGTTCTTTGCGGAGATAAGGGTAACTACCCTTGCGAGACCCTTACGCGGTTATCCCCTTCTTAGCGCGGAATCTACCAGGTTCTAGGCTCATATTACCGCAAGACCCAATTCCACGCAACACGTTTCGTCAGGTTTCCCGCTATGTCGTATACGCGGAAATATTGCCCAACATATATCTTCATCATCCTCCAAATTGGTGCGTCGTGCGCCGTGGTTCTGCCTTCACGTACCTTCCGTCACCGACGTGGTAGTCTTCCGATCGTTCCGCTCCGTTTTCCCTCGATTCGCCTCTCTCGGTGACTCTTCTTCACCGAACTCGGCAAGATTGGGCTTACGAAGGCTCAGCGAGCAGCTCGTCTTCGCTGGTCCAGGAGAATGGTGGGAAATAACTCTCAATCGTCGCAGCCACCAGGAATCACAGATATTCTGATCCTTGCCACTACTGATTCGGCGGCGATCACGGCGCTGCAAGATCATGTCATGCGCACAGACAACCGCATCACGCTGACAAATTGTCTGTTGTTTTTGCAGATCTTGGCTCGTGACAAAGAAATCTTGGCAAAACTTGACAAATTGTCTGTTGTTTTTGCAGATCCGAATTCAAAGGCGGCAGGTAAAGCTCTGATCACGGTGATGACGGAAGACACACCAGCAGGTGGGTCAAAAGGGGCGACACTTACACAGGATTTTCGCTTTGCGCCTCGATCGAACTCAGCTCCAGCTGGGTCCGTACACCAAGATCGGTTCCACGACGGACGTGTCTTCAACACCTATTCACAACAGGTTTTCCCTTCTTCTTCGGAACTGATCCATAGTTCTAGGATTGATATTCGGGAACCTTGCCATAGTTCTAGGATTGAGAATAGACTGGATATTAGTGAACCACAACGAGATACTAGAATCATTGATCATCATACAGAGGATAAGGGTTATCTAGATAGACAATCTCTGTTACAAAACTTGGACATACCTGTTTTCGATGGGGACAATCCCTATGCTTGGATATCTGTGGTTGATCGTTATTTCAGGATCGGCGGCTATTATGAGCATGAGAAAGTGGATTTGGTTTCCGTCCGCCTCTCCGGGGATGTCCTCAGTTGGTATAACAGTGAACTTCTGGATGACCTGTTTATCTACTGGCGTGATTTCAAGGAAAGGCTCCTGGTCCGTTTTAATCGACAACATATCCGCGATCCAAGTCAATTGTTCTTCAGGGTTCGCCAATCAGGGACTGTAGCAGAATATATTCATGAATTTGAAGATTTAAGAGCGTAGACGTCGGGTTTGACTGTGAAGCAGATACAAGGGGTTTTCTTCGAGGGTCTGACAGAGGAACTGCAGGATGTAGTGATTATGAGCAGACCAGAGACTCTTGCTGAGATGAAATCGGTTGTGCTACAGATGGAACATCGCTCCGCAGCTCGTCGTTCACTTTCATCAGGGCCGAAACAACGCCAGAATTGGGATCTCAACATTCGTCAATCGTCACCTTATCGTGACAACATCACCACGCCTGGCGGGGCAGTGGGTCCCCAGCCCCAACGACGGTTAACACCACCGGAGCTCGCAGAACGTAAACGAAAGGGATTGTGTTTTTGCTGTGACGCCAACTGGTCCAGAGATCATAAGTGTGGTCGAGCGGATCTCCAAGTCTTGTCCGTGCTTAATGGTTTCGAGGTTGAGGTCTTGAACACTGATGCTGATGATCCGGCTGAACCAGTTAACGATTCTTCCGACTTAATGATCCTGTCACTCCACTCTTTTTTGGGGGTTCACTCTCCTAAGACTACGAAGCTTCACGGACTGATTGGAAACACCAAGGTAGTGGTTTTGCTGGATAGTGGAGCATCCCACAATTTCATATCTCCGTCAGTGGCTAAGAAGGCGAACTTACCTTCTTCCCCGAATGAAGATTTGGACATACTTCTGGGCAATGGCGTGACTGTTCAAGGGTTGGGTGTGTGTCGAGAGGTCGAGATCGAGCTCGCTGGGTATCCTTTCCATACAGATTTTATTCAACTTGAGTTGGGAGGCGCAGATGTTATTTTGGGAGTTCACTGGTTGGAGACTCTCGGGCCGTGTACAGTGGATTGGGCAAGACAGGAACTCACGTTTCAATACAGAGGACAAACCATTACTTTGTGTGGAGATCCGACTCTGCATTCGGTGCGCTCTTTTAAGGCCATGTTTACTTACTCGAGTCTGGATTTAACGGGTCCGACACTATCTTCTTCTACGGAGCTGGTTATCTCGCCAGTTATTACACAGGTTTTAACCTCGTATGCGGCGGTGTTTGCGAAACCAATAGGTTTACCTCCCATCAGAGGCTACGAACATGGTATCACTCTTTTGCCAGAGACGAGACCGATATCGGTCCGACCGTACATGTATCCCCACGCGAGTAAATCTGCTATGGAGACGATGGTGTAGGAGATGCTTCGTGCTATTCGTCGGAGCCACAGCCCGTATTCGAGTCCAGTTTTGCTAGTTAAGAAGAAGGACGATTCGTGGCGCTTTTGTGTGGATTATAGAGCTTTGAATAAAGCGACAGTTCTCGATAAGTTCCCCATTCCGGTTATAGATCAGCTGCTAGATGAGCTCCATGGGGCTGCAATATTCTCAAAACTGGATTTATGTTCCGGTTACCATCAAATTCGCATGAAGGAAGCTGATATCGAAAAGACTGCTTTTCGTACCCATGAAGGGCATTATGAATTCGTCGTCATGCCATTCGGGCTATCTAATGCGCCTGCTACTTTCCATGCCTTCATGAACAATATCTTTGGCCCTTTTCTATGGAAGTTTGTGTTGGTTTTCTTCGACGATATCCTCGTCTACAGTCCGGATTTGGATGCTCATGCTCGACACATTGCTGCTGTGTTACAGATTTTTACAGAGAATCATTTATTTACTAATCGGAAGAAGTGTGTCTTTGGACAGGATCAGGTTGCTTACCTTGGCCATATAATCTCGGTGAAAGGCGTAGCTACAGACCCGGATAAAAACAGTGGCAATGCGGGAGTGGTCTGCGCCGAAGTTGGTGAAATCCTTGCGTGGGTTTTTGGGTTTGACGGGATACTACCGTCGATTTGTTCGTGATTATGGCCTGCTTGCGCGTCCCCTCACTGGTTTGCTTAAGAAGGACCAGTTTTTATGGTCCAGTGACGCCCAATGATGACAGCACCGGTTCTTGCTCTGCCTAATTTCGACGAATTGTTTATCGTGGAGGCTGATGCGTCTAGGTACGGCCTCGGGGCAGTCCTGATGCTCGGGGCAGTCCTGATGCAACATAGGAATACCATCGCTTATTTCAGCCACGCTTTGACACCTAGGGAGCGGCTGAAGCCGATCTACGAACGCGAGTTGATGGCTTATAGTGTTTGCGGTGCAGAAATAGAAGCATTACCTTTTGGGAAGATGGTTTGTGGTGCACACTGACCAGAAGAGTCTTAAGTTTTTGTTGGACCAAAAGGACGTCTCGATGGATTACCAGCGGTGGCTCATTCGGTTGCTGGGGTTCTCATTCGATATTTTCTACAAACCAGGTTTACAAAACAAGGCTGCTGACGGACTCTCACGCATCGACCCCCCACCGTCTTCTCAGGTACACTCCCTCCTCTTGTCGCTGACAATTCCATCAGTTTTGCAGGTTAAGGATCTGCTCGACGAGATTAGCAGAGATGCAAGTCTCTCCAAGCGTATGGAGGAGATTAGCGCCGGTGGGAGCACCAGCACGATATTTTCAGCGCGAGAGGGCAAGTTATGGCGTCATCAGAGTCTCGTTATCAGTCCCACATCCAAGTTCATTCCGGTTTTCTTCAACGAAGGTCACAATAGCAAATTTGCTTACGACAACCAAACAGATCCAGCAATGGGTCTACTGGTCGGGAATGAAGAAGCAAATAGCTACCTACGTAGCTGAATGCAGAATTTGCCAAAGACACAAATCCTCGACCTTGTGCCCAGCAGGCTTTTTACAGCCTCTTCCGGTGCCAACAGCCATCTGGTCCGACTTAAGTTTGGACTTTATCGAGGTCTTACCAAGCTCCGGTGGCTTTAACGTCATTTTGGTCGTTGTAGATCGGTTGAGTAAGTTCGCTCACGTCACAGGTTTGAAACACCCATTTACAGCTACTGATGTAACTAATCTTTTTTGTAAAAACATTGTGAAACTGCATGGGTTTCCAACGTCGCTAGTATCTGACAGAGACCGGATTTTTCTGAGTAGTTTTTGGCGAGAGCTGTTTCGTCTTTCAGGTACCTCCCTCCGCTTCAGTTCGGCTTACCATCCACAGTCCGACGGCCAGACTGAGGTGCTTAATCGCTGCCTCGAAACCTACCTCCGCTGCTTCACTTCGGATCATCCGCGTCAATGGTCGTCTTACCTTCATTGGGCGGAGCTCTGGTACAACACCTCCTTCCATACCGCCATGCGCTCTACACCATTCGAAGTGGTTTATGGCAGAGCTCCCTCGTCGCTGTTGTGGTTCGAAGAAGGCTCCACATCAAACGGCGAATTGGAGCAGCAGCTTAAGGAGCGCGACAGCATGCTCCGGGCTCTCCGCGAACGCCTGATTCATGCCCAGCAGCTGATGAAAAATAATGCCGACAAGCATCGGAGAGATGTCGAGTTCGTCGTCGGTTCCCGGGTTTTCCTCAAGCTGAGGCCTTACCGTCAGACAACTGTCACTAAACGTCTCTGCCATAAGCTTTCTGCACGTTTCTATGGTCCATATGAGGTACTCGAACGCAGTGGGAAAGTGGCCTATCGCCTCCGTTTACTAGCGGATTCACGTATCCACCCCGTCTTCCATGTGTCTCAGCTCTAACAAGTATTAGGTAAGCATCATACTATTCATCCTCTTCCATCTACGTTTTCGCCGTTGGATGTTTTTGTAGTAGAACCAGAGAATATAGCCGAGACAAGATACAACTCGGAGGGACATTTGGAGCTCTACGTTCAATGGAAGGGCCTTCCGTCGCATGAATCTACTTGGGTCGCCTACAGCGAATTCAAACGCCAATATCCACGCTTCCAACTTGAGGACAAGCTTGGTGTTGATGGGCGGGGTATTGATAAGCTCCCATTTGTGTATGTGAGAAGGACCAACCGGATCGTGGGAACAGAGGAAGGAGCTAAAGCACAAAGCGAATGATGTCACTGAAGCTTCTTATTTCTTTGTGTCTTTTGTCTTATTGGTGCAGACGGAAAATTAGTTAATTAGATTAGTAAACCGGTTAAGACATTTTAGATGGTTTACTAATCTGATCTTGTTTAAGTCTCAAAGGGTCAAACGATAGAAACTTTATCTGGGATTTGGGGATTTCTAAGGATTCTTGGATCTTGGAAGGGATTTGATCAGGATTATAAGATCAGATCTGCCATTAGTGTTGTAGCTCTTTGTTTTACATAATCAATACACGTGATTTGCTAGCAAGAGCTTAACAGACTTGTGCATTGCTTCTTGGAATTCAATTTTATGGGTTCATGAAGTTACTTAATTTACTCCCTTATAATATAGCTTTCTGATGCCAAGACCTAGCTGGGCTTTTGGTCGACTAATTAGCTTCATTTTGTCAAAAACAGTCTTAATTATCTAGTTGATTTTGAAATTTTTAGTTGAGCCAATTTAAATTGAATAAATTGCGGGTGGACTGCACGCTGTATGTTTGTGGATGCACGAATGCATCTTTGTGATACCTCTGTTAACTTGATAGGATGTTTGGCTGATGTTTCCCTCCACGTGGTTACTTTATGTTTTAGTCAATTCAGTTGTTTTATTTCATATATTTGAGTCCCTCTATGTAACAGGACCTAGATGTCCGAGATTATGCCATCTCAGTTGCTGGGAGGTTATCTGAAAAAAATCCAGCATACGTTCTCCCTGCACTTCGTCGCCATCTTATACAGTTGTTAACCTATCTTGAGCTGAGGTAACGAAGAAATAACTCTAGTTTCTTTATGAAGGATTAGTTTTCTATTATAAAGTTTTGTTGCATTGACTTCAATTATTATGTCAGCAGTGCAGATAACAAGTGCAGAGAAGAGAGTGCGAAGGTCCTTGGTTGTTTAGTTCGAAATTGTGATCGGCTCATTCTTCCATACGTAGCTCCTGTGCAAAAGGTTTAATTTTTACTCTCTCCGCTTGTAGTTCACAGAGTTATAATAACTTTTTTTCTAGGCACTTGTACCACGACTTAGTGAAGGAACTGGAGTGAATGCTAACAGTAATATTGTTACTGGAGTTCTCGTAACAGTTGGGGATCTTGCAAGAGTGGTAAGTTGAAATGTTAATGTGGTAAGTTTTAGTTTCTATATTAAGTGTCAATCATTCAAATCATAATTGTTCTTTTGCTGAGCATATAATTTTCAGTCTGATTTTTTACTCCTCCAGCTGTGATAGATAGCAAATAATATTTCAATGGCCTTGCCACTATCTAATATATCTTCTCCTGTTATTGTCTTTAAGTTTACTGCGTGATGTCAGTTTTATTTCCTGTATAGTAGTCTTGTTAATTATTGGGTTTGGCTGAGACATTCCCCCTTGGTATATATTTTTGTTGGCTCAGGGTGACTTGGCTATGAGACAATATATTCCTGAGCTAATGCCTTTGATCGTTGAAGCTTTAATGGATGGAGCTGCTGTAGCAAAACGTGAGGTGGCTGTTTCTACCCTTGGTCAAGTTGTTCAAAGTACAGGGTATGGGATAAACTTTTTTTTTTTTGGGATTAAATATGAAATTTATTAATAAAGAAAAGGAATATTTACAAGGCTGAAAGGCAAAGAATCAGAAAGAAAACAGACAGCAGAGAGAGAACCAGCTTTGAGGAGAACAAACACCTATGCCTCGTTAAAATCCTGTCTAGAAAACCCTATGAGATAAAATTAGACGAGGGAAAAAGAGTACACGAGTGTTGTTCAAGCTAGATCTCTTAAGCAAAGGAAAAAAACAGAAAAAAGCAGAAAGGAGCCGGATGCTGAAGTAGAACTAATAGAGCTGCTCCCAGTGATCTTTGAGGCTTGCTAGAAGATGCGGAGGACTGTAGTCGAGTGCCTGAATCCTGGCTGACATGTGGTCTTTAAGGAAGCTGATGATCGTTGCTGGGGATTTCGCTGGCTGAGCGTGGTCCCGGTCATTACGTTCTTTCCAAATGTAGTAGATGACCGCTTGGAAAAGCATCTTTAGGAGAACCTTGTTCTGACGGGGCATATTTGGAGAACTTATTTGCACAATGGTGTTATCCCAAGTTGTTGGAGGAGGACCAGTGAACAGAGGAGAACTCAAGCTCTGCCAGATAGTAGTCGAATCGCGACAAATGAAGAACAGGTGATCGCGAGACTCCTCTGGATGGTTACAGAAGCCACACAGATGATTGAGACCCCAAGCGCGCATTCTGGTGCCAGTGGACAACCTGTCTTGTAAAGCAAGGCAGAGAATAAATGAGAATCGAGGGACTCTCTGCGGGAACCAAACCAGTTGAGACCAGGAAACCGTTGGCTTGTGCAAACGAATCTGCTCCCAGGTGCTACGAGAGTGAAAGAGTGGCTTGTATGTGTTTTGGTCATGTTTCCAGAGCTGGCTATCTGGTCCTGCGTTCGGTTGTGGCGGAGTGATTTGTCTGATGAAGTCCAGTAAGCCTAGAAGAGAAGGATGACGCACACGACGAAAGCTCCAGGCGTTATTCCTAACCACCGAAGCGATTGTGGCTTGTCGAGGAACTCCTAGCACTGGTATGAACTCTTCACCAAGTGCACCCAAGATAGCCCCTACACCAGTCCAGTTATCACTCCAGAAACGTGTCTGCATTCCTGAAGCAAGCTTCGTCTTGTTCATCGTCTGAGCCAGTGGACGGAGTTTTAGCAGTTTCCTCCAGATCCACGATCACGTTGCCATTGCCCTTACCTCCCAGAACGTGCTTTGGCGGAGGAGGTGCTGCTTAGTCCAAGATACCCATAGCGATGGCTTATGGGAAATGATCCTCCATATCAGGGAAAGGCTGAAGACTGTTGCTGTGTCGCGGAGACTGCGAATACCAAGGCCTCCCTTTACGTAAGGATAACATAAGTCATTCCAGCGAACTTTTGCCTTTGTATGCTCCGTGGGAGTTCCTGACCACAAAAAATTACTGCATAAGCGTGCATAAGCCTTCAATTGAATCGAGGCATTTCATAGGTAAAGTAAAAGCAGATAACCAAAAGTTGGTAATGCTCATGATGACAGATTTTATGAGCTGGAGTCTGTCGGCATAAGAGAGAGTTTTTGTTGACCAAGCTAGCAGCCTGCGTCTAATGCGATCTAGTAACGGAGCGTAATCTGCTTGAGCCAGGCCTTTGGTCGTAAGAGGGAGCCCCAAATAGCAGATAGGAAGGTTTTCAATTGTGAAACCATGTGTCGTGGCTAACGCAGCTATCGGAGAGGGTCGTCCTCCTTGAAATATCGAGGATTTGGACTTGTTTATCTGCAGTCTCGAGATGTTTGCAAAATGATCAGTAACTGCCAAGATTCCTATGAGCGAAGTCGAACTTCCATCTGTGAACACTAGAATATCATCAGCGAAACTTAAGTGAGTGAGTGCAAGTTCTCTACAGTTCGGGTGATAGCTTAAGAGAGAGTTCATAGCAGCGTTATTGAGCAGTTTTGATAAAACATTATTGGCAATAACATAAAGATAGGGAGATAGAGAACATCCCTGACGAATCCCTCTGTTGCTGTGAAAGTATCCTGCAAGTTCACTGTTGACTACCACCGAGAACATTGCTGTGGTGATGCACGAGCAGATCCAGTGAGTGAATTGGTGAGGTAAGCCCATTGCTTGAAGAACTCCGACAATGAAATCCCACTCTAGAGTGTTAAATGCCTTTGAAATGTCCAGCTTGAGCGTTGTACGAGAAGTGATAGAACGGTTGTGGTAGTCTTTGACAAGCTCCGTGGCAAGGAGGACATTTTCCAGGAGGAGGCGGTCTTTGATGAAGGCACTCTGGTTCGGCTCAATGTTGGAAGGAAGGCAGGTCTTGAGGCGGTTGGCTAGAATCTTGGAAATAATTTTGTAGGTGGTGTTGAGACAAGATATTGGCCGGTAGTCTCTCATGGTGGACTGGCTGTCGCCTTTTGGTATGAGAGCCAATAAGGTGGAATTGACGCCTCGCAGAAGTAAACCGAACATGAAGAAAGATTGGATTGCTGTGATAAGATCAGCTCCTATGACTGGCCAGGCTGCGAAATAGAACTCTAGGGGGAACCCATCAGGGCCTGGTGCTTTGTTGCGAGGCACTGCGAAAAAGACTGATTTGATTTCCTCTGGAGTGATTGAAGCAATTAGTTGAGCTGAATCTGCCTCAGAGCAACGATAGGTGATTAGGTGGGCGAGTTCATAGACCGATGAAGGAGTGATGTTGGTGGGACGGGCCTGGAGGAAATCCTTAAAATGATTCTCCGCCATGTTCTTGAGCTGGTCGGGGTCTTGGATGACTAAGCCAGTATCGTCGGTGAGGCTGCGAATCGTGTTCCTCGCCTGCCTAGTCTTGGCTACTCTGTGAAAGTAACTGCTATTCTTGTCTCCTAGCTTCAACCATGTGATCTGCGACTTTTGCTAGTAGAGTTTCTCTTCGATGCTCACTTTAATGTTCCACTCCTCGGTTGCACTGTGGAGAGCTTCATAGGTTGTGGGTGAAGGATCTGCTAATGCTTTTTGATGGAGTTCAGCAGCTTTGGCACATGCATCATGAGCTTGTTTGGTGATGTCTCCGAACGCGGACCTGTTCAAAGAGCGCATATTAGTTTTCAGTTGTTTAAGCTTGGATTAAAACAAGTGTAGAGCTGAACGAGAGTGATAGAGATGTGGGGTTGAGAGCCAAGAGTCTTGAATCGTGGGGAGGAAATTGGTGTCATTTGCCCAGAAGTTGAAATATTTGAAAGGCTTCCTTGCGTTACCCATGTGGGTGTGGGTTGGGGAGATGAAAACCGATGTGCGGGTATGGTCAGAGGCTCCTGTGGTGTCATAGTGAGCATAGGAGTGGTCAAACATTTGCTGCCAGTGAGCGTTGACCATTGCTCGGTCGATTTCTCGGCTATTGGGCTGTGTGCGTTGTTGTTAGACCAGGTATAGTGGCATCCTATAGATGGGAGATCAGTGACATCGTAGTTTCTGATGCAGTCTTGGAAGGCTTCTGTTCCTCGTCTCCGGCCATTGGGGATGCTTCGAGTTGAGTAGTCAGACGTCGAGAAGCTCATTAAAATCTCATATACAGATGATTGGGAGGGTGTTGTAGCTGGTGGGGACCTGCAGTAAGTCAGACCAGAGTGTAGAACGGTCAATAAGATGATTGGAGGCATAAATACAAGTAATAATTAATGTTCGATCATCCTACATCTTGACTCTAGCGATAATTGCTTGAGATGTTTTCAACAGGACGATGACATCAAGCTCTGGCTTCCAGAGAATCCAGATCCAGCCTAGGGCATGGTGCTCGTAATTGTGGTCAGAGTGCCATCCCAGAGCAATGTGCTGAGTAATAGAGCTCTGCCTAGTTTGAGTTACTCTCGCTCGATGAGACAGCAAAAAATGGTAGTGGTTTTTTGTATTTAATCTTTAACTATGTCGTGTTTTCTTTTCTTGTTGAAACCACGAGTGTTCCACACTAATAGCTCGGCCAAAGATCATTATAGCCCCCGGTGGGAGGCCTTATTGTTGTTGTTGTGGTGCCATGTTTCATCAGAAATCGCCTGCTTTGCACGCTCTGTTTTGTCCTGTTTCGACTGTTTTGGTTTTTTCTTTTCCTGTTTTTCCTCTCTCTCCGTGTTCTCCTGTTTCTCGAGCTTCTTCAGGTTTCCTCGAGTAGGGTGTTGCTCATTTCGAGTTGTTATTTGCTTGTTCTTATTTTGTTTGGCCTTCCCCTTGCTCTCATACACTATAAGAGGCTGCTTCTTAGTGTCTTTAGGCGTCTCTGGTTCTTCATCGGAGATCTGGCCCTCTTTGTCTTGATATGCTAGGCTTTCGCCATCCTCCTTTTTGTTCATCAGGGCCTGGTAGCGAGATTGGGAGATCCCGGTTAACTGATCAGGTTTGTTCTTGTTGTTGTTTTGGGGTGATCGACTCTTCGAGACCTCCTGCCATTCGTCTTTCGTTGGAGGAGAGGTGTTGGTGGAAGTTGATGGTATGGTTGGAGTGTTGGTGGAGCTGAGGGTTTGTGTAGTTGCTGGAGAAGCCGCGTGGCTAGCAGCTGGGTCCGCTTGGGGTGTTGGTGTGCTCTGCTCCTGGCTGGTAGTGGTCGTAACGGTTTGGACTATTGGGGTTGAGACTACTGGTACATTCTGAGTGGTGTTGTTTGCATCCTCCGTGAAAATCACCGTCTGGAGGTCTGCAGTGTCTAACCCGATTGGTTCTGAGGGTGTCTCGGTCGACGTTGCTACCGGAGTTGACCCTACTTTGTTGCTCTGCTTACAGTCCTTAACCAGATACCCCCACTGCGAACAACTGGTGCACTTTGCTGGGAGCCATGGGTATGATACCCTGATCTGTGCTCTGTCTCCTTCTGGTTTAATCGACGTTAACAACGGCTTATCCAAATTAACTAACACCATAACACGAGCTACGTCGAGCCGGGTGCAGCGGCGGGTGTTTGGGTGGAGTTTTTGTGCCTCGCCGACAGCACCTACAAGATAACGAAGGCCAATATCAGTGTATAAATCATCTGGTACATTATGGAAATCAACCCATAGTGGCATGGACGATAGGTCCGGTTTCCGATTAGCTCTTGTCGGGCACTAGTCCTGAACAGTCAACAGCACGTCTGAGATATGCCAATACTTCTTCCGAGTGATGCGTGATCTCATTTCCGTTGAACAAATACGGAAGTGAACTGTATCTGAACTGATGAACTGGGCGTCGATCCTGAGAGATTTATCCAGGTTGTTCCAGATCTTGTTGACAGCAGCATTGACCTTGCCGATGTGAGGTGCATCTCCCACAAAAAAAACCTACAAGGTAATCTGACCATAGTGGTTGCGCATTTCTCGTGATTGATTCTGGAATGGCTAGATGAGTTGTTCCATCTGTGACCGTGAAGACAGTTGTTGGGACTGAGGACGACGAGGCCGACTCATTCACAATTGCTGTCCAGGAAGGTTTGATGCTTGGAGAAGGGGCAAGCGGCTGTAGGGGGTTAACGGTGGAAGAGGGAGAGGATAGAGGGGTCGGAGGCGATACAGTGGCCATGGAGGACACCGCGAGATGACGGCGGCGGCCCTCGAGCCTCTTAAGGGTTTCAGAGATCTTGGATCGCACTTGAGGTCGCACTTTCCTTAACTGGAATTAGGGCCTCTCTTACTCTGGTTTGGGGATAAACTTTTACCTTCTACCTTCCTTTATGACTTCAAACATCTGTTTTTTTGGTTTGATAATGTTACTAGGCAGTTTAGGACATGCTAAATTTCCTGCAAAATAGAAAACGTTACTATCTTGATTGGTGAAAGCCTAGTTCGACTAGATGGGAATACTGGATTGCAAGTAAATGTATGTCATGAATGCGGGGCATCAATTTCTTTGTATTGGTTAGGCAGAAGCCTGAGCTCTCCGTAGGCTGTTGCTGTGTTAATATATATTATATGTCAGAAATTCTAGATGAAATGAAATAATGTTATCCCTGGTGAGGTGTTCTATCCGTGACAGATATTTGTGATGGTTTCTTGTTCGTCTTGCATGAGATGACTTACTTCTCCTGGAGATAGAATATGCCCTAGTTTTTTTGTATCACAACTTACTGTCTTGCTATTATCTCTTTGTCATGCAAAGATACTACCCAGTATATTATGCTGCTTAGAATAGGTCAACTATATTGTTGATGTTGATGAGGTTGTAGACAAATTTCTAGATAGTGGGGTGATCAACTAGCATGTTGCATCATGTAGCTTGGGACGTGGTTGTCAAGTGCTATATGTTGTGCCCATATCAAATCTGGTATTAATGGAATTAGAAGAATACAATATCAAGGGAATTATATGATTACAGTCCTCCCTGCGGTTTTTTATGGCTCTAATTACCTTGTCAACGTAGGTATGTTGTGACTCCATACAAGGAATACTCGTTGTTGCTAGGATTACTCCTGAAGCTGCCGAAAGGTGACTTAGTGTGGTCTACCAGACGAGAAGTGGTTAAGGTAGTTTCTAGATAAATAAACTTTTTAGCTAGATAATTCTAGAACATAGGTTTTGTGAAAATGTTTGGTTATACCTACAGGTTCTTGGGATTATGGGCGCTCTGGATCCACATGTGCATAAACGTAACCAACAAAGCGTATCAGGATCACATGGTGAAGTTCCTTGCAGCACTGGTGATTCAGGTCAACCCATTCCATTGATTGATGAGTTATGTGTGGAACTCCGCCCATTATTTGCTACATCTGAGGATTATTACTCAACGGTAGTTCTTACTATATGTGAATATTTGCAACTGTAATCTAAATTGTGCTCATATTACTTTCTCATCGGTATAGGTTGCTATCAACTCACTTATGCGAATTCTTAGAGATGCATCACTTCTTAGTTATCACAAAAGGGTCGTTAGATCTCTAATGGTCATTTTCAAGGTAACAAAAAACCATTATGCTATTTTTGGATAAACTTGTGACGATGTTTCAGTGAACACGTTTAATATTTATCACATCTTTGTTTTTGCGAGGTTAGTCAATGGGATTGGGATGCGTGCCTTACTTGCCAAAGGTATACAGAATGTTGCATACCTGGCAGTTTTTTTATCGACATTATATTTGTTTTCTATCGAAGTTGTACCCGTGGTTTCCTTAATTTTAAATGCGTACACCTACTATGTTATCTCTGAATTCTGATACATTGTATGGCATGGTGATTTTCTCCCCCATAAAAATATGTGAAATTTCTAAGTTGTTGAAGGGTTATGATCACTGCCATCATTTGTTTTTGATGCACTAAATGTATTTTCTGACGATTGATAATTTGTTGTCTTGGCTCCACCTCTGTTTTCAAAGGTTTTGCCTGAGCTTTTTCACACTGTTCGCACTTCTGATGAGAACTTGAAGGACTTTATCACATGGGGTCTTGGGAATCTTGTTTCCATAGTGCGCCAGGTATATCCACCTTAATATTTTCAATCACGGCCAAATATTGCGTAAACCCTTAGCCGAGGTTATCTTTCTACAGCACATACGCAAGTATCTGCCTGAGCTACTTTCACTAGTCTCTGAACAATGGTCATCCTTCACACTGCCAGGTCCCGTGCGCCACTCTCGTGGTCTTCCGGTAAGTTGGATACTGACTAGAGTGAAATATGTTTGTATTGGCTAGACATATATCTCGTAGAGATTATTTCTTCTGTCTTACTGATCATAAGGTTCTGCATCTACTGGAGCATCTTTGTTTGGCACTTAATGATGAATTCAGAACCTACCTTCCAGTAATCCTTCCATGTTTCATCCAAGTATTAGGTGACGCTGAGCGGTGTAATGATTACATCTACGTTCCTGATATCCTCCACACACTCGAAGTGTTTGGCGGTTAGTAAAACATGGTCTTGTTTTCAGCATCCCCATATGTTTGTATTATTTTGGCATGCGAGTTCGAGTACTTAACATATGCAGTTATCTTACTGAAGGTAATCAGATTCCACAATATCTTATCCTGTAGCATAAGATGATTCAAGTATTTACTTCGTAATTTCTGTTTTCACACCGTAGCCAGGCTTCACTGTTCACTCCGCTGGTTGACACTTAGAGCATCAGCAATGCATGGATCTCGTGGTGCTCTGGTGGGTATCTGATGGGCCAGAAATGATTTTAATAATCAAAAGAGGGGAGAAGTGGTTCTCGTATGAGAGCATTCGAGATACGGTGAGAAGCGTATACGTGTCGGAGGTTGATTCGTCGAGAGGAATTGAAGAAACGACAAAAGCTTTTGTTTCATTTTCTCTCGCCTCTCTCGATGAAATACGATTTTTTGGGCGATTTCGTCGATGATGAAGACGACATTCAGCATCGTTTCCGATCGATTGATGCCGAGGAAGCTTCACAGGTGATGTTTTCTTCGTCTTCTCTTTGTATTACGATCGATTTCAAGCTGATTTGATGAGATCTGAGAGTTTTCATTTTCTGTTTCGTCGGTAAAGCAGAACACATGCAATGGCGATTTCGATCGATTCACGGTGAGGAAGCTTCATAGGTGATGTTTTCTAATTCTTCTCTTTGGTTTGTACTTGATTTGAACCTTTTCTTTCATCCGATTTGATCTTTGACATTTCTTGTGCTT
>OVAU01000220.1:2457-14456 GCA_900406315.1 Biscutella laevigata subsp. laevigata | reverse complement strand
AGAGAAAGAAGAAAGAGAGATTCAGAGAGGTTCAGAGAGAGAGAGAGAGGAGGGAGACGGAGCTGAGTGGTCTCATTACCATTACCAAGCTCCATACGAAATCTAAAACGACGTCGTTCCCTCGACGATCCTCTGCAATCTCTCATCACACGAGTCTCTCAGCTTTCCTCGGCTTATACTTGTCATCTCATTCAGAGAGGAGATCTTGTCTCAAGGTGGGATTGTTTTCTCTTCATGAAGATCGTTAAGTTTTGATTTTTTTTTTTTTTNTTTTTTTTTTTTTTGTTATCTTCCGCATTTCGGTTTAGGTTGCTTCTGCTGCATCTTCTCAGCATTTTTATTTTTTGTTTGTGTTTGGTAAAACTTATGCTTTTAGTAATAATCCAAGGAAATGGTTTTACTGTTTGAATATGATTGTTGCACCAAATCTAGATATAAAAAGGAAAATCCCTTTTTTTCTATAATCTGTGAGCACATGTCTACTTGTTTTGTCCTTGTTCCCAAAAGTTTGCTGATTCATGTCCTCAACTTGCTGCACTGCCACTGAAACTCATGAGCTACCTTGAAATTTTCCTCATTTCCAAATTGCAAATATGAACAAAGAAGATCTGAGTCTTAATCTTTTTATGAACTGTCCTGAGGAGAACTCAATAAACTGAGCTTATCAATTGATTTGTCTTGATTGCTAATTGCACATGTGTTTTTTTAGCTCTTGTGTTGTCTTTACTTGTTTTGCCTTTTCTCTCACTCTCCACAAAAATGTAATTTGTGCATCTTATAACTTTATCTTCTTTTTGGGATATTAACAGCAATTAAGTACAGAAAATGGTGATGTGGGTTTTTGGCTATGGCTCTCTTGTGTGGAACCCTGGATTTCACTACGATGAGAAAGTGTTAGGTTTCATCAAGGGATATAAACGTGTCTTTGATCTTGGTAAACAATTTTGCTATTTTCCTTATTTGATGATTCGTCACTTCTTCCCAAGCTTTGATGATTGATTCTTTTGTGTTTATTTTGACTTGTTAGCTTGCATTGATCATAGAGGTACACCTGAACTCCCAGCAAGAACTTGCACTCTTGAGAAAGCCGAAGATGCTATATGCGTAAGTAGAAATTCCTGAGGTGTGCTTAGTTACTCATACATTCTTCTTTTCTGACTAACAATCCAATACTTTCTTGACAGTGGGGTACTGCGTTTTGTGTTCGTGGAGGACCAGAAGAAGACCGTTTGGCTATGGAGGTATGCTCTTTCATCTAAACACTAGATCGCTTGATGTATTATATGCTCATCCTTTGCTTCCAATCATTTTATCCTTCCCTCAGTACTTGGAACGTAGAGAGTGTGAGTATGATCTCAAGACATGTGTAGACTTTTACANGTATGATCTCAAGACATGTGTAGACTTTTACAAGGAAGATGATCCCCTGAAGCCAGCTGTAACTGGAGTGATAGTGTAAGTTTCTTTCCTTGAATGAATCTGTTTTTGCATTCCTAGTGCATGTCTTTGTTCAGTAGTTCATTATGGATGCATTTTTAATAATCTTTAGATTCACTTCTACTCCGGACAAGGTCTCTAACAAGTATTACCTCGGACCTGCGCCATTAGAAGACATGGCAAGGTAACAACTCTTCTAGTCTCCCGACCAATTTCTTTTGTTTTTTCCTATTTATAAGCCAGCTTCTTGTCCTCACACTAGCTTCTTGTGTTTTCTTGTATTATATTCAAAGACAAATTGCGACAGCCAATGGACCATGTGGTAACAACAGAGATTATCTCTTCTCGCTAGAGAAAGCAATGCACGATATCGGTTAGTTCCAAGCTTCCTTTATCTGAAAACCAATCCTATCAAAGATCAGGAATTGGAATTGCACAAGCATTGAAATTGTAATTGATGTGTTGAGCCTTATTGTTATCATGTTTCACCCAGGACATGAGGAGGATTATGTTATAGAGCTGGCGAACGAGGTGAGAAAAGTTCTAGCTGAATCTTCAACGGTTGGTAAAAAAGTGACACCAGTAAAGGAAACAAGAGCGAGTCGTGTAGCTAACAAGTCGAAGAGCAATGTACCAACAGCTCATCAGATAATTTCTCACCATCCAGAAGCTGTTGCCACGACGATATAGCTCTTGTAGTTGTCTTCTTACTAAAACTGATGGCTTTTACTTTTTCGTTAAACTGAGTTTTGTTTGTTTCTGAGTAGAGGATTTGTAATCTGTTTGTGTTTGGAACTCTGTTGTCTTCTGTGTTGTTCTAACGAGGTGCCACGTGTTATGTTTATGATAATTTTGAGATTTTCTAAAAGGGCCGGTGTTGAGTACAAGCAAGAATTTAAAGTATTGGGCTTATTTTTGGAAGCCCGTTAATGTTTTAATTATCTTTTCCTAATTTATTTATTTACTGTAACTAGAGAAGAAAAAGAGAAGCCGACTTGGGGTATAAGCCAGAGTTTCTTCTTCGGTACATTTTTAACGATTCTCATCACGATTACTTCGCTAAACTCTCACTCAGGCTTTCTTTTGGTTTCACGGAAGTTTCGAACTCTATAGCGATGGATCTCAATCTCGATGCGCCTCACTCCATGGGTACTACCATCATCGGAGTTACTTACAATGGAGGTGTCGTCCTTGGTGCTGACTCACGTACCAGCACCGGTCAGATTCCCCTTCTCTACTCTTCTAGGGTTTTCCTTTTCTCTCTCCTTTGTTGGGTTTGTCTATCAGCTTTAATCGGAACGGAGAATAAGTGGATTCGATTGTTCTATATGGAAATTTTCTGAGGAACCTGATGGAATCGGAATCTGTTATTATTCGTGCAGGGATGTATGTGGCGAACCGAGCTTCGGACAAGATCACACAACTCACAGATAATGTCTATGTCTGCCGTTCTGGATCGGTAATCTCTCCATTTCTGTTTTTGTCGTTTAAGGATTTCTTTTTTACTCGATTGTTTGTTGTTCATGATTAACTTGCAAATAGATTCTAGCAGATGCATTTTATTGATCACCACTACTTGTTCCTTTTTGCAGGCTGCTGATTCTCAGGTTGTTTCAGACTATGTTCGATACTTCCTTCACCAACATACGTGAGTGTTTCATTTTTCCCTTGATTCAACGAAAATAGATGATATGATTATACTTATGCTTTATCTGAAGATAATTCATTTCTTTATTATGGTTTGCAGAATTCAGTTGGGGCAGCCTGCAACTGTAAAGGTTTCTGCTAATCTTATCAGGATGCTCGCATATAATAACAAGGTACACGTTTGCTTTAAAGCTTGCACAGTTTGGTTTGGTTTGGTTTTTACCAGCAACAATATAAGAGTAGTGGGGAATGTGAATTGTTCCATTTTCTACCAGGTTCCTTACTTGTAGAGAATAAATTCTCTACAGGTTAACTGAAAACTTTTGTTTGGAAGTTGGCCTTGGGAAAAATGAGAACTTGCTTACATTTCACTGCTTTATTTCTGAAGCTGAAATCTTTTGGGGCATATAGATTGAGGTTACATGTCAAACCTAGCTTTCTAGTATTATATGAATCTCCTGCTGTTGTAATGGGTATCCTCTAAATCTCAGGAAAATTTTCCATTTCTTGGTCTTCTCTCTATCACTATCCAGTCTGAAGAATGAATTTTCTTACTGAAACTGTAGAAATTTTCTGTTATGAATGCTACTGTATGCAGTGCTCAGGATGTATGCAGTTTATGGCGTGTACTGTATATAAACTAAAATTTCAGCTTTCTGTACTCTGAATCCTAGTCTCTCTATGTTGTTTAACAAAGATGCATATCCAATGCGTTAATGTACGGGTATTCCTTGTTTTTATTAGATGGATTGTTGACTAAAGCAATGTATGTCTTTGTTGGGCAGAACATGCTGCAAACTGGCCTCATTGTTGGTGGCTGGGACAAATATGAAGGCGGTAAGATCTACGGTATCCCTCTGGGTGGAACTGTAGTGGAGCAACCATTTGCTATTGGAGGTAAAAACCAAATTGTTTTGAATCTTATGATCTTTGATTTTAGCATAGCTGTCTGCATTTGTTAAGTTCTCTTAGTAGCTTTCCTGCCAACAACTAATAGAATTGTGTGTGTTTTGTTTAGGCTCTGGTTCGAGTTATCTCTATGGATTCTTTGATCAGGCCTGGAAAGAAAACATGACCAAAGAAGAAGCCGAGGTAAAGCAGTTCTCATCATTATATTTCTGCCTGTGCAAAAAATCTCACAAACAGTATTGGTTGTAAGTTCTCCTTGGTATTGTACTTACGCTGTGTATTTTGCAGCAACTTGTTGTGAAGGCAGTATCACTGGCAATTGCCCGAGATGGAGCGAGTGGTGGAGTTGTACGGACTGTCATAGTAAGATACATATCTCTCTGAAGCTAGACTCATAACCTTCTTTGATGGAACTTAGTTTGAACGAACTGCTTTTGATGTTTTCTGAACAGATAAACTCAGAGGGAGTGACCAGAAACTTCTACCCTGGAGATAAGTTACAGCTTTGGCATGAGGAGTTGGAGCCACAGAACTCTCTACTGGATATCCTCAACGCTGCTGGTCCCGAACCAATGGCTATATGATCATTATCTTACTGTGTTGGATTAAACATTTTAGATATTTCATTACACTTTCCATTGTCGTTAAACTCCGAACTCTGTCTGAGGTGCTTTTGTTAAATAAATCTCGTGTTTGTTATAGTTATGGGTTTAGTTCCTCTGTTTCCGAGTTAAATTAGTACGATACACTCTTGCCATTTTTTCTGTGATTGTTCATTCTCATGATTACAAAACAAAAGGAAGAAAAACAAATTATTAATCAAAAGAGTGATCACAAATTCTTAAATGCTCGACACGTGTCCCGTCGGACAATGGACACTTGATCATCTATATGTCGTAGACTCAGACGGAGGAATTGGACGGAGAGAAGGGGAACGATGAGTATCTTGTCAGGGAAAGCTAATCATCATAATCTCTTCGTCTATGGCAGTCTCCAGGAGCCTGAAGTCGTTAGCGTGCTCCTTGATCGCGTCCCTGACTCTGTCTCCGCCGTACTCTCCGGCTTGTGCGTCTCTCTTACTCAATCGGTCTAGATTTCATTTGTTTGTGGATCCAATTGAGGTTGATTTGATCGGAGATTCTGTTATTCTCAGTCACAGGTTTAGACTCAAAGGTCGTGTTTATCCAACTATTCTACCGAACCATGCTGCAATAGTCACCGGAAAGGTTCATATTTTCTCTGATTCCCTTTTCTCACAGTAGTCTCTCTGTATGAATGATTGAAAACTGGGACAAGAGTTTTAGTACCATAGATCAACGTTTAGGCCATTGTTCTTTGTGGAGATCTTTTGTTGTGTTATGATGTAGAGATGATCTTGTCTCTTTGTGTTGTATAATCTTGATTTGGGGGAAATTGAATAAATTTATTGTTCTTGCAGGTGCTAAAGGGAATAAGAGACGATGAGCTAAAGTTGTTAGATGAGTTTGAGGATGTTGAATATGACAGAAAGACTGTTCAAGTTGTACTGACGGTAACTATTTGGAACAACTGATTCCTTATTTACATCTATTTCACATTGGTTTTTATAGATAACCCTTTTTGTCAATTGTAGGATATTTCAGAAAAGCTGCAAGTGGAAACATATGTATGGAAGAACAAAGATGATCCTGACCTTTATGGTGAATGGGATTTGGAGGTTAATTATCTTATTTTTCATCTTCTTTATTGCTATTAGAAAGTGAAAGGTTGTGTAATATTGTGTCCAACTGTGTTAGGAATGGAAGCGACATGACAAGGAAGGCTTTGTTACCGCCACCAAGAAATTTCTGGAAGAGAGGAAATTACCCGAAGCAAAGACGAGGATCGACACATTCAAAACATTCTTTAATGAGGATGGGAAACCTCTGGATTCTTGATGATCCTTTCTCTGATCTTATCAGTGGCTTACACTTCAAATAAGACTTGTGGAAACAATGCTTCTTGTGGAAACTACTAGAGAGACATGATTAAGTAATCAGAATAACAACTCTGACCGATTTGTAACATCATCAAAGAATGGAACAGTTCTTCCTACGGTTTTTGTTTTGTGATCATCTCTGGTAACTTACTAGGAGACATTCTAGAAAACAGATTCAGCTTCATTCATCTGCACACTTATCTGATCGATTCCTGACGTTTGATTCGGTTTGGTTTATTATTCTTGTGTCTGTACTGATGATGTCTGTGTTCAGATTCAGCTTCATTCATGTTCCATAAGCAGATTCTTCTTGTGTCTGTACTTATGATGTCTGTGTTCATGTGAAATACTTGGCTGGCTCTTGGTCAAATTGGTTACTTACACTGACTTNGTACTTATGATGTCTGTGTTCATGTGAAATACTTGGCTGGCTTTTGGTCAAATTGGTTACTTACACTGATTTATTGTCTTTTAGCTCATAAATTTGAATAGCAATCTTCTTAAAGCAGTAAACTATTTAGATAAGAACGTACGCACAGTCATGTTTTGAAGTTTCCGAGGCGTATGGTTTGTTTCAAGCTAAATTTCCTGCTGGATCTTGCTGTTAACTATTCAGTATCCTCGAGATCAGGTTCAGGAGATGATTAACACATGTACTATAATGGGTGATTGCTTAAGATGGTGTTAAGTCACCGGGTTCAGATGTCATGTGACCTTTCCGTTTTATCAGATCTCACTTCTTAAGCTTTGACTTTGACTCATATGTGAGAGAGAAAGAGAGAGAGAGCATATCATTCATTCCATAAAAACCGTTTTTTCTCTCTCTTCTCTTTCTTGAATCTTGATTGATTTTGGGAGGATACCAAGATCATTCCTTTTTGATTTTGCCGTACTCTGTTGGGGATGAGTCGTTAATTGCATGTGAGTTCAATAATGAGAGGTGCTTAGTTTACAGAAAATGCGACTCTGTTATTATATTATAGATACTTAATATAAAGCACTAGTTTAGGTTGTAAAAGCATAGGATTGTTTTAACAGCTTTTGTCCCCAACTTGATGATGTATATTCATCTTTTCACACTATTTTAATTTATGGCAGTTACTCTATTTGTTTATGTTAAGGCTCTCGTTACAACTGCAACAACTATACACATGGCTCATGGTTAATCTACAGATATTTCAACTTAAAGCTAACTGACAATAAATATATCACTTATTTAGCGTTTAAGGTCATTTCATCTTAACCAGGATATGTAGTCTAGTGGTTTGTGCTAGTGCGGTCGTTGTGTTACCACCCCCATCGAATGGGATTGATTTCGGGTAAAGTTGATTGGGTCATATATTGGGCCGAATTGATTTCAATTTATTAGGCACCTACTTCGATACCATGTTAAAATCTACAAACTTTCAACTCAAAACCAAATGAAAACGATTAAATTGACTTTCATCTTTCTAATGTGGGATATGAAAAGAGAACAAAAAGAGAGCTTTTCATGTTGTTTCAGTGATCAGTTTGTACATTTCATTATTCAAAAATCTCTATCTCTCACTCTTTTTTGTCAATGAAGTTGTAGAGTACAAACAAGTGCAAATCCCCATGGGAAAAGTGGGAACATGAGGAAAAGAAGAAGATGAATGATTCAAACCAACAATCAAAATCAAACAACAACAAAACTATCTGCACATTGGACTGTGAGGTTGATGAGATGGAGTCCGAGGACAATCAGAAGGATGACGATAACTCATAACTTCCTCATTAAACCTACACTCCTGACTGTTGACATTGTTATCCTCCATTATCTTCAAAATGCTCTCGAACACAGAAACTTCACAAGGAATCTTCAACACACCAGCTTGTTGAAACCCAAACTCTTCTTCTGCTTCACGTAACAACACATGAAAAGCTTGACGGCTAAGGTACTCTGTTGGTATCTTGTATCGTTTCTCCTCTTTGCCTACAGAAACAGCTAAGTAGCCTTTAGGAATAGCTGTTGTGTCTGTGAAAGATAGTGTTCTCTTCAAGAACTTGATGCTCTTACTTCCACTTCCGTTGTTGTTGTTGTTGTTGTTTTCTTCGATTGCGATCTTGTTGTTGGATTCTTTTGATGCGTGTGCGACTTTTCGCCATTTCTTTAGGATCTGTTGAAGTTTTACGATGTCTCTGATTTTGTTTGACTTCTTGGCTTCCATTGCTGAAGGTGAAGAAGAAGAGATGGATCTTGTTCTTTGTGTGTTGTGTAATGGTGGAGACATGGTGAGTTTTGGAGAATTTTTGGAATTTTTGGAATTTTTGGAATCTTTATTCTATAGATTTAATTTTGAAATGATATTTATATAAAAATATTGGACTAATCATATGTTTTTGGTGTTATTAATTTAGAAAACCTTCTACTTGGGGTTAATCACTTCTTGTTTGACTTTCGTTAATTGAGACCATGTTTATTTATGCTTTTTGGGATTGCGTTTTAAATCCGCAATTACTAAACATTTTTGTTATTAATAACACCACAAAATGAAAAATTATGAAAATCATATTTAAATTTAATTAGTTTACAAGTTCTGCGCCATTTTTATCGATTTAAAAAAAACACTATAAAATGATATGTATTTGGTAAGAAAATTTGAAAATTATTCAGGCAAAATAATGATTGGCTTCAACGACTAAATCATAGGTTTTTGAATAATACTAGAATTTGTTAGAGGATATATATATTATCAACACCAAATTAGGCTTAATACTATGTATATAAAGTTGACGCCGTTTTTTGTAAAACAAGAAACTTATATGTATTTAATACCTTAATAATAAATATTATAGCAACGAAACTAAAAAAGTATTATAGCATTCAAGTTTTCAGAGTGGCGATCGTTGCATGTGGTGGTGATGAACTAGCGGGGAAGCAATGAATATATCAGCATGAATTACGCATAAAGCATACAAAATTTATGATATAAACATGTATATATGTACTAATTATATATATTGTATTTGTATTTAGTAATATATTTATATATATATATATACATATAAATATTTTTGGACGATATAAAGAGAGGAATTTCAAATGGTAACAATGAAATAGTATAATTTTAAATCTGGCATATTATTATTATTATTATTATATATAAAAAAAATTTGTTGATGGTATAATTTTAAATGACAATGCAAAATAAACAATTTAAATAGAAGAAATTTTTAAACTCATGAAATATTTTTCCTAGATCCGTTAGTTATTATCATGATTCAAACCCGATAAATTACAAAAGATAAATTGTTATTAAAAATTATAACAAAGTATTATTGATTATTGATTAGTGGCACTCTTTATCAAATAAGAGTTGATGAATATTACAACCCACAATATAATAGCTTCTGACAAAATAATTAATTATATACGAATTACAAGTTGTCATATTGTATATATTCTGATATTTAATTATATTTTTTTTTATATATAAAAAATGATTGTTTAGGTTAAATAAACCGGTGGGTCAACTAACCACTGGTTTTGTGTCTACCAAATTTCAAATGAGTCGTCGCAACTGCTATCCACAGAGACCATTAGGCCACGAATATATCAACCACATGCATTTACTTTTCCTTTTATATATTAAACAATTTTTATCTCTAAATGATTTCATACGACGTAGTGGCCCGTACAACATGCCCTGCATCACATCTTCACAATCCACGTTCTTATTCTTATTATTATTATTATTATTATTATTATTATTATTATTATTATTATTATTATTTGATAATCCAAGTTTAATCTTGGGACCCGTGGGAAAAACATGTGAAAATCCATTCCCAACACAGTTCGAATTCGGGTGGCGGTACCAATAGAGCCACCAACACCGCATTGGTGTTATTCTTATTATTATTATTTCTTGGTACCATTTGGTTAATAAAATTTTATTTGTTTTATGTTAATTAAAGTTAGTTACTCAAATTTCAAATGATTAATTTACTTCATAATTTGTTTGTTTTATTGTTCTATTTCTTAGGGTTAGAAGGCCTATATAATTCCGTACATTCTTCATAATTTTTTTATTAATTAGAAATAAGTTGATGGAAATTTGAGTTTTGAAGTTATAAACTAGTACTAACCACCATTAAGAACCAAACACAAATGATTGATCCTCTACATAATGATTAATTGAAAAAAATGTATTTAATTAAATTTGGGAAAACTAGCTGGCTTTTATTCCTTGATCTTTCTACGTGCCACTATAATCAATAATGGATTCATGATTGTTTTTTGGTTTTTCATTACTATTTTTTAAAGAACAATATATAAATTATCTTTGTTGTATGATCATACACATTCCAATTTGCTCTGATCCTTGCGTGATCTGATTGATAATGTCTTCAAGATCTGATCTGCTGTTTACAGAATTTTAGATATTAGTCTAGTTGATGATGAAATGGACTAATATGAGACGAAAACAAGATAAAATGGAATACCTAGAGCTATATGTATTTTGTATAGCAAGGATTAGCAATTAAAGCAAATGAAGAAGATAAATTGTTTAGTAAATACATAACCCTCATATTTTAACATAATATATAATATCATGGTATATTGAACTATAGTACTGAGTATAATAATATTTAAGTACTGATAATATGAGCGAATAAAAAATGAAGAAGATTAAATAATCAATGGTAAATGAGTTATGGATTACATGTACCTATAATCTACTCAATTAAGCTGCTAATAATTTTAGTTTTATATATGTATTTAGTACTATACGACCTTAATTTGGAAACAAGCAAAACCTTTTTCTGTCTTATCATTCTTTTAGTTGAAATGTAAAATACACTAAAACCTCTATAAATTAATATTCGATAAATTAATAATCAAGATAAATTAACAAAATTAATTCGGTCCCAGTAGGGCCAATGTTGGGTCAATATAAAAATAAGCGAAATTCGATAATATAATAAGATAATAATTTTTTATAAACTCCTATATAAAATATGGTCCCAATATTAACATAAATTAATAAATTTATGAAATTTCACACATATATATATATATATAATAAGAATTTTATTAAAATACTTGTTTATTTTTGTACTTTTTTTTTAAGTTGACATCTTTTTAGAATTCATTAATAATTATTTAGTGAATGAAAGTTAGTTACTCTTATTACTATTTATATGTTTTACTCACGTAAATCGTTGCATACTTTATATGATTGATTTCTTAAGATATGATAACTCATTGTTGACAGTAATGTAAAAAAAATTTAAACTGATGTTGAGTTTTTGACAAAACAATAATAATTAGGTTAACATAATTAAAAAAAATAAATATGAAACAAGGTGTGAATCTTCTATTTAACCAATAAAACTATTAAATATAATAAATAAAATATATGTAGATAATAAAAGTATATATAAATAAGGAAGCGTAATAAATTATTAAAAATAAAAATGTCTAAATATTAAAAAGAATATGAACTAATATAATCAAACTTTATGATTATAGTAAAAATAAAATTCTAGGAAATTATGAATTTGAAAAAATATATAAACTAATATTTATTAAGTTTATACTATAAATTAATAAATATTAATTTATCGATTAATTAATACTTCTCTACATTAATAAATGCTCATAATTTCAACTTTATTAATTTATAGAGGTTTTACTGTATAGGTGCAACAAAAAAACATCAGTTTTATAAGGGATGACGATCTAACTCTTATGCAAAACCTAGCAAGAAGACCATAAGGGCCCAAGTCATCTTCTAATTTATGTCTGGGCTAGTATATAGTTTGATTTTGATGTCTTGTAATTCCAAATGTCAGAACAGAAAAAAAAAAAAAANAAAAAAAAAAAAAACTGTAGACATGTGTCTGGGCTAGTATATAGTTTGAGTTTGATTTTGATGTGTTGTAATTCCAAATGTCAAAACTGTTCTACAGTTTTTTTCTCGTTTCAGACCGAATGATTCTATCAAATTGCATTGATACTTGACTCGACTATAGGTGCATTAATTTCGGTTTTAGTTTTCAAAAATTAAGTTGAGAAAAAAAA
>OVAU01000219.1:0-24235 GCA_900406315.1 Biscutella laevigata subsp. laevigata | reverse complement strand
CATTAAACCCTCTATACTGCATTTGAATCCTCTAAAAAGTACCAAAAACTCTTCTTATCATGCACCAAACAAAATTCATACCCTAAACAACTCCAAATCTACCAAAAACGCGAAGAAACGAATTTTGACTTCATCTGACGTTTCTCGATTGTAATTGTTTCCAATTCTGACTTGGTGGAACCAAATAGGGTTCTTAACGTGATTACTGAGGGGTTCAAGGTAATAATAGTTCTACATTAAGAAATACAATTTGTAAATACATGTGTGTTGATACGCGCAACCTTGTGTACGTTGAGGGATCCATTTATGTCCTTGTATCTAGTGAGGAGTTTCTCCAATTCCTTGTCACCGTATGGAAAAATAGTGAAGACACTTGTTAGAAACGAGACGATAATCCGCTAAAGAATAATTGATCAGGGTAACAAACTTGGGATCTCCGACGGAGCAATCAGATCGCCGCGAAAAATCGCCGAAATCGCCAAAAGTCGTCTCACCTTTTTTTTTCTCTGTATCGCGATAATGAGAGAGAGAGAGACGACCCCATCACTGTTTTTCGTTTGCTTTTTCAGGATCGAATCAGAACACGATACGTGTCGGTTCTGATCTGATTCTGAAATATGGAAAACGAGATCCGATTCTTAACTTCTAATTTCATTTGTATTTATTTTTGGGTTAAAAACCTCACAATTTTGGGCCTAAACTCCCAATGGAGTTGGTCTAACCATAGGCTCGCTAAAAACCACTTTAATCAAAATAAACAGAAGTTGATACTTTACCTAAAAGTGAACTAACATTTAGGATTTGCTTAAAGGGTTTGGTTTGATTGTCAAGTAACCTTTAGAAGTTATGAAATGTTTTTCTTGACTTGCATTTACGGAGGCGAATGTTTTTTATAGATAGACAAGAATGCGAAGTCATAAAAATTGTATTGCCATAATAGAAACATTTTGCAATAACATAGCTTATTGTGATGCGCCATTCAACACAATATCTTCCTTCTAAGCAGAGCCGACCTTGAGCATAAGCATACTAAACTTGTGCTTGGAGCTCTAATAATAGTATGTATTTAACCGGCTTTTATTTTTTAAAATTCTCTTCTAGTTCAACGGTAGAGTGATTACTAAGAGGTTAATCACCCTGAGTTCGAGTCTTTCTTGCAACATTTCGGCTATTTTTTATTTTTCGCTTTGGGCCCTAAATTATTCAGGGTCAAACTTACATATAAGGTAGAGTGTAGAGGTAAAACACAACCAGTTTGCGAATGAAAGCTTCGAATTTTCGTTGTCTGAAAGCATTCGTCATAATATCAGCAAGCTGATCCTTCATTGAGAGGTGTTTGGTGGCGATCATACCTCGAAGGATTGCATCACGAACAAAGTAACAGTCGGTTTCAATGTGTTTGGTATGAGCATGGAACTCTGAGGTTCACTGCTAGCTATATGGCAGAGGATTTTTTGATGTGGAGAGGTGTGGGATCAGAAGAGTGTATGCCGAGAACCAGAAAAATTTGTGAAGCCAGAGTATCTCAGAAATTGTATCAACCATCGCTCTGTATTCAGCCTCAGTAGACGATTGAGAGATCACAACATGTTTATGAGTATTCCACGACAAAGGAGAGGCACCCAACATAATAAACCAAACTGTGATCGAACGACAAGTCTGAGGACACCCGACCCAGTCAAACTCGCTCGAGGCAAATAAGGTAAAAGTCTGACGCTAACGAAGAAATATGCTTTTTCTTGGAACATTCTTCAAGTAATGCACGACCCATAAGGCCTCTTAATGATCATACTTATGGTCATTGGCGGAGCTAGCCCTTTGGCATGTGGGTCAAGCGACCCATGCCATTTTTCTCTTTCAAATTCTAAGTTATTTTTAATTTATTTTGCTAAATATTAATAAAATGACCCCTCTAAAATATTATATATTTGGTTTTGACCCCCTTAATTTTCTTTTCTAGATTCGCTATTGCTTATGGTTACACATGAAATGCGAGAGAATGTGCATCCCATGAGAGAGTTTTGAGCAAGTTACACGAGACTTATCAAGCGATGATAGCTTGAGGGATCAACCAATGAGTCGCCGCTTGCTAAAGCAAACTTATGATTCTTCTAGAGCAGAACAGATAAAGGTTTGGTAGCTAAAAAACCAATCTCGTGAAGACTATATCAAAAATGTACTTGTGTTGGCACAAGTACATACCATCAAGATTTCACACAACCTTAATCCCCAATAAATACTTCAGTATCCCAAGATCCTTCATGTGAATACAAGATAATAAGTACTGGAAATAATAGTGACAAAACTGTCTGTTATTATTAGATCATCAACGTATACAAGCACGTGAATACGAGCACATTTGACTTGAAGCCATATGAAAGAAGGGCAGTCCAAAGATTTTCGAACCAACAATGAGGAACTTGCTAAAGCCACACAAAGAAATATCGAGCCGACAAACCTTGGACTTGTCATGTGTTCAGAAACCAAGAGAAAATTTGTATATACACTTTTTCACCAAGATCACTATGGAGAAAAGTGTTATGCACGCCCACAAATGGTTTCCATTTTCGCGACAAGTGCAAATATTTCAATCTAGTCGTCACCTTTAGTTTAATTGGTCCCGAGTACAAAAATTCTGACGTATTTCTAGATTGCCATCAACCTAAAATTTGAGCCGCTACACCCATTTACAACCAAGAGCTTTCTTGCTAGTAGGTAGATATTGAACAATCCAAAGACTATTGTCCTCGAGAAAAATATTTATTAGCCATGGATGTGGCACCACCTATCATCATCGACAACATCTTTGTAAAACTAAGACTCAACAAAAGTGGTGATAACATATATAAAGGCTTGGTGTTGAGCAGAGAATATATCACTAGACAAGTAGTCACTAAGCGGATAAGAAGTTGAAGAGAAAGGAGCAACATGAAGAACCACAGTGATGTAATCAAAGAGCTTTATCTGCGGTTTCATGGTTTGATAGCCCCTACCAAGATTAGGTTGAGCATCGTCAACCACATCAAGAGGTATTTATGGAAAAAGAGAAGATACAACTGGAGGCGTGCTCGGGAGGGATTTGGCAGAAGCTTCATCACTAGAGGATAAGAACGTTCGAGTTGGGAACTTGCTACCGGAAGTGTACCAGAGAACTTCTGGGTTGCTCAGGATCAGATGTTGGAGCAAGGGCTTGTACGAGCTCATTCATCTGAGCATAAGCAGAACTAGATGACTCAGGAGATACCAAAGCTTCAAACTCAAAAAACTATGTATCATCATCCAAATGATGAATAACAACCGATGAGGGTGAAGCCTATTGAAAGTAAACTTGATTTTGGGCTAAAATTTGAATTTGGGTTAATCTTGATTATGAGTTCATTAAGCCTAAATTCTAGAAGCTCTCTAGAAATGTCTAAGACCATCACCTCCTTAAGTGTTTCTAGATAATTCTATAAAATAAGTATGATTAGATATTTGTGTAGAAAAATCTAGAGATTAGAAAAATATCTAGTAAGTAAGGAGGTTTATTTAAGAAGTATCTAGATTTTGTTGGACATTTTGGGAGGCTATAAATACCTCCTCACCCTCTAATTTGTAACATGTATAAGAAGTTGAACAAGTGAATAAAAATCAAGTTTAAAAGAAAGAGTCTCTCTTCATAAGTTCTCTAATTTTCCTTAAGAGTCTTTCAAATATTCTCTAAGTGTTCTTCCATATTCTTATTCATACTTAGAGGGTTTATTCTCTTGATCTCTTTCAAGTTCTTGGGTATTACAGTCTTGGGCTAGTGCTAAGCACTATCGAGGGATTTTCCTCTACATGGTATCAGACCCATACTAATTTTGTGCTCATCAAGATCAAGTATCATAGAGAGCTCGGTTTATTCTAAGTATAGAGGCAACAAGTCGTGTTGTTGGATTGGGAATGAAGATCTTAAACCAATCTAACTTTCGGTTATGGAAGTAATGTATAAAGTCGTATTTGGTGAGTGAGGACTTATGGGATGTCGTCGATGGTAGTAGTACAACACCACCAAGGGGAGATGCTGCAACCATGGAAGTGACAAAGGAGTGGATGCGGAAGAATGCTAAGGCGGAGTTTGCTTTGAAGAGGTCAATATCTTCAGGATTATTTGAGCATGTCTCAAGGTGTACATCCGCTAGTTCAATTTGGCAAGCATTAGATCAATTGTTCAACAAGAAGAACAAGGCTCGACTTCAACTATTAGAGAATGAGCTAGCAAATGCAAAGCATGGGGTGTCTTCCATCTTCGAGTTTTTCATCAAGGTAAAAAATCTTTGCTCATAGATTAATACTCTTAATCCGGAGGAATTAATTTCGGAAGCTCGGATGAAGCAGTCTCTTATTCGTGGTCTTCGACCCGAGTATACACCGTTTGTGACCTCTGTTCAAGGATGGGCTACACAACCTTCCTTGGAGGAGTTTGAAAATTTACTAGCTTCACAAGAAATACTAACCATGCAAATGGCGGGAGTTAAAATTCATTTTGAATCGGGAAGTGCTTTCATAGCAAGGAGACAACAAAACTCAAGGGCGAAACCAAATGATATGAATGGGAAGAATAATGAGGGACGAGAACGATCTTCCATGGGAGATAAGAAGCGATTCAAGTGCTACCGGTGTGGAAAACTTGGGCATTTCAAAAAGGATTGTCGAGTAAAGCTGCAAGAAACAAATATGGCAGAATCAAAAGATCATACCGAAGACAAAGAGTGGAGAAAATGTTTCATGACAGAGGATGTATCTCTAGGAACACCCACAACTAAAAATCTTGGAAATGATTGGATTGTGGATTCGGGTTGTAGCCATCACATTACCAAAGATGAAAAATTATTTTCCAGTCTTCGACATCATGACGGGAAAGAAGCCATTAATACTGCAAACAATTCAATCCAGCGCGTCGAGAAGGAAGGGACCGTTGTCATTGAAGGAGATGACAGAAGAATCTTCTTTCTGTGGTGAATGCAGTAGACTTAGGTAACTATATTTTATTTGGCCCAAAAGACGTTAAGTTTTTGAAAAATATTAAAGAGTTAAAGGCGGACTTAGTACACACCGAATCACGGGTTAAAGACCTATATGTTTTATCGGCTTCAAATTCTTATGTTGAGAAGATGAGTACAAATGATAATGCCTATATATGGCATGCTAGGCTTGGTCATATAAATATGACTAAGTTGAAGGTCATGGTCAATAAGGATTTGGTTAACGGTCTCCCGAAGCTGAAGATTCAAGATGTAGGAAAAATTTGTAAAGGTTGTCAATATGGAAAATCACACAGACTTCTATTTGACAATTCCACTTCACGGTGTAATGCTCCATTGGAGAGAATCCATAGTGATTTAATGGGGCCAACAAGAACACCTTCTTACTCCGGGTTTCGATACATGTTATTGTTCGTTGATGATTTCTCACGATACACTTAGGTATACTTTGTAAAGGAAAAATCAGAAGTATTTTCAAAGTTTCAAGAATCAAGGTTACCGTGGAAGGAGAGTTAGGGTGGAAGATCAAGTCTCTAAGAACGGATAATGGAGGGGAGTTCATGTCAAAAGAATTCTCTCTTTTTGCCAAAAGCAAGGTATTAAGAGAGAAATTACATGTCCATACACACCTCAACAAAATGGAGTAGTTGAAAGGAAGATTAGACACTTAAGCGAGACATGTAGAAGCTGGCTACATGACAAAATTTGTCTAAAGCCTTATGGGCGGAAGGCATGAGATGCGCAACATATGTCATCAATCGGATGTCGCTTAGTCTGAATAATATGAAGTCTCCTTATGAGATGATTCATGAGAAGAAGCCAACAATGAAAAATCTCAGGATATTTAGATCAATATGCTATGTCCATGTGTTCGACTCTCAAAGAACCAAGTTGGAGGCAAAGGCAAAGAAGTGCATTTTTGTTGGGTATGATGAACAAAGAAAAGGTCGAAGGTGTATGGATCCCCGAGACACACAACTATGTAGTGTCTAGAGATGTTGTCTTTGATGAAGTCTCCTCATTTTATGAGCCATCTCAAGACTTAGTCGAACAGGAAGGTGAAAGCTTCTCAAAAGATGGTAAGACAGCTCCTCAAATACTAAGTGAGAGCACAAGTCCAGAAAAGGAGATGCAAAGTGAAAGGGGGAGCATAAATCAAGAGGAGGATGAAGAAGAAGATCATGGTTCCACTGCTAATCAAAGACCTCAAAGGAATATAGTGAAGTCTGCTCGGTATAGAGATGAAAGGTTTGTCACTACCTACTCATGCTACTTTGCAGCTCCGTTATATGAAGATGAGCCATCATCCTATGAGGAAGCAAAGGGAGTTAGTGAGTGGGAGATCGCTCGGAAAGATCTGAAAGAGGAGATGAATGCTCTCATGAAGAACGAAATTTGGGATTTGGTTCCAAAACCCCAAGATGTTCAACCCGTTTCTTGTAAATGGGTGTATCGAATTAAACGAAAAACAGATGGGAGCATTAACAGATTTAAGGCAAGGTTGGTTGCTCGAGGTTTTTCTCAGAAGTATGGAGAATATTATGATGAGACTTTCAGCCATTTGGCAAAAATGACTACGGTACGCTCTCCTTTATCTTTAGCTGTAAGCTTTGGTTGGAAGTTATGGTAGTTGGATGTGAAGAATGCTTTTCTATATGGTGAGCTGGATAAGAATATCTTTATGGAGAAACCAATTGGCTTTATATCACAAAAGCATCCTGACTATGTGTGCAAGTTAAAGAAGAANTTAAAGAAGGCTTTGTATGGTTTAAAACAAGCTCCACGAGCCTGGTATGGAAAACTTGCTCAGTATCTTCAGTTTTGCGGTTATGTGCCATCAAGTTCTGATCCGAGCTTATTCTTGAAGAAAAATGGAGGAGTCCGCGTGGTAGTTATCTTTACGTGGATGATATGATAATTACCGGAAATGATGATGCGGAAATAACTCGTTTACAAGAGGATATGTCAGTAAGGTTCGAGATGAAGAAGTTAGGTGAGTTAAATAACTTTCTTGGTTTGGAGGTAGAAAGGGTAAATGAAGGAATATTCATCGGACAACAAAGCTATGCAAGAAGGATTGTTGAGAAGTTTGGTGTACACGAAGGAAAGACACGTACTACTCTGATGGATGTGAACGTAAAGCTTAAGCGCGATAAAGGGTCCTTGCTACCTGATCCTCGACCTTACCGCTCTCTTGTAGGAAGTCTTCTATACTTAACCATCACAAGACCAGACATTGCCATCGTTGTAGGTCTTGTAAGTCTGTTTATGCAAGCCCCAAAGAAGCCGTACTTAGAAGCAGCAAAGAAGATATTGAAGTATGTGGAGACAACTCTTGGCATGGGGTTGGTGTACAAGTATAATTCCAAGGTTTCTCTTATTGGTTTCACAGATGCTGACTTTGGTGGAGACCTTGATGATCAAAAATCTACTCAAGCTATGTGTTCTTATATGGAGACCCAAGCTTTTCATGGTGTAGTAAAAATCAACCAACGGTATCATTATCTACCGCTGAAGCAGAGTATAAAGATTCAACACTTGCAGCTCAAGAGTGCATATGGCTTCGAAGACTCATTGAAGATTTGTTCGAGGCAATCAATAAGCCGATTTCAATTTATGGAGATAACCAAAATGCGATCAAATTGGCTAATAATCCGGTGTTCCATGGAAGAACGAAGCGTATTGAGTTGGAACATCATTTCATAAGAGAGAAGGTACTTGGTGGAATAATTGAAGCATTATAGGTTTGAAGCGAAGACAATGTAGCAGATATCTTCACCAAGTCATTACCAAAAGGTCAGTTCGAGATACTGCGTTCGAAGCTTGGAATGGTGGACAAAATCAAGTTTAAGGGGAGTATTGAAAGTAAACTTGATTTTGGGCTAAATTTGAATTTGGGTTAATCTTGATTATGAGTTCATTAAGCCCAAATTTTAGAAGCTCTCTAGAAATATCTACGATCATCACCTCCTTAAATATTTCTAGATAATTCTATAAGATAAGTATTATTAGATATTTGTGTAGAAAAATCTTGAGATTAGAAAAATATCTAGTAAGTAAGGAGGTTTATGTAAGAAGTATCTAGATTTTGTTGGATATTTTGGGAGGCTATAAATACCTCATCACCCTCTCATTTGTAACATGTATAAGAAATTGAACAAGTGAATATAAATCAAGTTTAAAAGAAAGAGTCTCTCTTCATAAGTTCTCTAATTTTTCTTAAGAGTTTCAAGTATTTTCCAAGTGTTCTTCCATATTCTTATTCATAATTAGAGAGTTTATTCTCTTGATATCTTTCAGATTCTTGGATATTACGGTATTAGGCAAGTGTTAAGATCATTTGTAATCATTTTTAGTACGTTAATCTAATAAACTAATATAAATATATAATTTATTTGGATGTATTATTTGATATAGTCACAAATAAGATCACTTTAAATTGTGGCAAAAATATTATGAAATACCTATTAACCATTTTGGATTAATTACCCACAATACATCCATAATTTATTCTGTGATAAAAATAACTATGAACATAATGGTGGCTTTTGTGGCTATTTATTACGAATAGATTTCTCAGTTCACGAATTTTGTTTGACCACAAACATATATCTACAATTTTGTTTAATGCCTTTCCCAAATTAATTTTCTGTTGTATCTATGGATTTATTTCTACGCTATTGGGAGCCGCTGATGGATGCCGTCTTACACTTTTCCCTGGTTTATGGATGCCGTCTTACACTTTTCCCTGGTTTACAAAAAAACCATCCAAGATTCAGAAGATTTTGCACAACTAGTCAAGGTTTTTGTCAAACAATAGTCTATGAAACTAAATATGATGGATGTCTAGAGCACGGAATGACAACTAACATATGAAATCTCTCATGATTTTATTGGCAAATAAACCCTTTGGTGCTAAAACAGTATGCTTTTGGAGCTTTAAGCACCAAAGTTTTCTATCATTAACTTCGCATTGGGAGTTTCCACATTCCTTCTCTGACCATCGCTGAATTAGATCCCCGTGAGAAGATTCTAGACTCAACATTTTGCAAGGCTTTACTAGTTCAGGTTTGATGTTTTCCATATATAACTTGCAGATTCATAAACTATCTTGATTCGAGCAGTTTATAATGCCTTATGACTATTATCATTAATCAGCAAACTCAGATTCTACAAACCTTTTTCATAAATCAGAGTAAAACGCGGAAACAAGAATCTACTCCTCCTTCACACCATTCTCGGCATGAGCCTCATCACTCCTATCCACAACAGTCTGCTCAGGCGTGGTTACATGATCATCACCAGCCTTTAAGGGTTCAGCCACAGACGTGGTTTCAGCTTCTGAACCAGTAATGACTTTGACAGTACCAACCTTAACATACTTGCTCATGAACTTGTACTCCCAGTCCTGAAGAGCATCCAGCTCAAAAGGACCAAGACCAGAGATATCCGAAGTCAAGTCTTTCTCCTCAAATGACATCTTTGCAAGTGCTCGGCTTGCATCTTTCCCTGCAAACAAAGCATATGGTCCTCCTGGTCCATAGAACATCCTACACAACCAACAAATGGATATACTTCCATTACAAACACAACATTTGATACACAAAAACCAGTCTAGAGGATAACATTGAGAAGATGATTCAATTAATTATCCCCCGATTACAATATGTCAAAAGATCCAGCCAGTAGAGCAAAGAGCTTGTTGCAGCTTTCTTTGAATCCTTCTCTTGCTATGAAGCAGAAAAAGGATCGATTTTTATAACAAACCAAGCAAAAGCTCAATTACCCAGAAAAGTTCCGTCTGATCAAGTTCACAACTTTACGAGGCAATTAATCTCAACTTTTCGATTATGCAATTTTTTTCAGAAAAAGATAAAATTGGGGAAAGGAGAAATCAAATCCATAAGCTAATTTCACGAAAATTAACCAGCTTTGTGTAACATCATAGATCTGATGTTTGATGGCCATAAGAAGAGGCTTTTGGGGATCAGAGCCATCGTACTGTTTAAGCTCCTCCTCCGTGATCTCACCGACCTGAACAGGCTGTGGAATCGGTGGCTCTTTCTCTTCAGCCGACGATCTAGCCCTCTGATGACGACGAACATCATCGAACGGAGAGGCAAACCAGCCTGAGACGACTTGGTAAACGGCGAAGGCGAGAGCTAAGGCGGTGAAGAAGACGACCGGAGAGAGACCTGTGTAAGCATGTATTGCTTCCTTCAAAGAATGCCATAGTTGTAGCGCCATGGCTGCAGAGAAGGAGATCAGTGTTGAAGAGATTCTTTCTCACTTTTTTCTTTGTAAAGTCAGATTTTTAGTTTTCTGCAAAGTAGAGACTCGTTGGGTCTTTGTATTTAGTTGATTTTCTTTTTTAATTTTTAAGAAAAGGTAAGAGGAAATCTTTTTTTTTGTTTTTTCAACCAGGTAAGAGGAAATCATTTTCTTTAATGGTTAGCAAATAATGTCTAAAAATAGTTTTAAAATTTCGACAAAAGAATATTTGAGTTCTGTTAGTCTCAACAATTTTTTTAGTTATTTTAACGATATTTTCGTTGGAACTAATTTAAATAATTAATTTAAAATTTTAGATTTATCTAAAACTTGTAATTTTAAACAAAATTTTCATTTTTATTTACATTTGTTAAAATATTTAATTATCCATTTAAAAATTATATATGTTAGATATATAATTTTTAAATTATATCTCTAACAAAATAACATAAAACATTTACATAAAATTCACTCTCTCTCGCTAAACTTTCTTTATCTCTTGAATGTATGTTTCTCTCATAAAATAATAGTGAGAGATATACTGTAAAATAAATTTAATAAACTCACTTTTTTATGATTTTAATTTTTGTATGAGTAATTAAATATTTTAACATTGTCATTTTGTCAATCAAATATTTAAGCATAGTTGAAAATGGAAATCAGATTAATTTTTTTTTACCAATTAGATAAATCATATAAATCTTGAATTTTTAAATTAGTGTAATTTAAATCTCATAATTAAACATTTTTACAGAAATTTTTTCTTCAAGTAGATTACTACTAAGGAGAGTTAATGTAATATATCTGAAAAGGGCTGGATAAATATACTGAAACCGAAAAATCGAAGTAAAATCGACCAAAAAAAAAAAGAAATCGAACCAACCGTAACCAGGAAACAACCCGATTAGATAGTAAATTTCACTATCCAACTAACCGAACCCAAACCGAACTGAAAAATATAGTTACCCGAAATATCCTAACATAAGCCTAAAATATTGAATATTTATTAGAATTTTTAAAATATATGATAGATTTTTAATGTTTAATATTAAAATGTTAGATATGTAATATACTTTTAATGTTTTATTTAAGAATTTGAATATTTATTATTATTTTAAATGTTTAGTATATTTTAAAAATTAATATTAATTTATATATATTTAATATTTTATAGATATCTGAACTCGAGCCAAACCTAAAAGTATCATAACCAAACCCAAACCGAAAAATAAAAATAACCGAATGGATCCTCAAAACTTCAACCCAAAGAATCGAAACCGAATCGATATTAACCGAACCTAAACAGTTACTCAAACGGCCACTCTTTATGAAGATGAGAATCAATACAACTTAGAACATGTGATTGTTTGAGATTCTCGTTTTTGAAAGTTTATTAGCAATCAAGTTTTGATTTAGTGGTGCCCATTTGATTCTATGATCTTCTAACTTTTGACCGAATAATGTATTTTACAAATCCAAGTTAGGAATAGCTGAAAGTTTTGTGATTGTTTGTTCACAAGTTTCATCACATTTTGTTGTCGGCCTCTTTAAATATATTACGTGTAAACTATGTTATGTTAAACTTATACTTGTTTGCCAAATGATATCTTTACGTTGACAAATTTGGAGATTAGAAGCTTTCCATAATCTCTACAAAAGCCATAATGGTATATGACCAAATTCCTGTCTTGTTTTTGAGGTCTTGATGACTTCAATTTTTCATTTTTTGATAGCTCAGGAGTAGATATCAGGAGATCCAGATTAATTCTGTGGGGAGGTGTAATCCATGTATAAACCCTTTCTCTGGATATTCAAATAGATCATAAATAGGAGTTTATATCCATGTAGGTGTCTAAAATTAGTCCTGGGATTAAAACCCGAACCGAAAATTTGGTTTCAGATCGGTTTCATATCTTACTTAAAAACCGAATGGATCTTGAGTAAGATATCCATGGATATGGTTCGGATTCGGGTTTAAACCGAATATCTATGAGTACCCGAATTGGATCCGAAAATATACAAAACCAATGAATTCAATTTAAACCGATCTAATTTAAACCAATGAAATCAATTTAAACATGGATACCCGAACCGGATCCGAACCCGAACCGAATATACATGAGTACCCGAACCGGTTCCGAACCAAAAATTTGATTTTTAATGATATTTGGCGGTTATTTCCGATTATTTTGTAATTGGTTTTGTTATACCCGAAAGATATCCGAACCGAATAGAGAACCGAAATATTTTCGGTTTCAATTCGGATCCTCAATTGGTATCCGAAAACCGAACCGAACCGAATGCTACCGAACCGAATCCGAACCGATTTACATTCGGATCTGAAATGGATCTTTTATTGAAGATCCGAAAAAACCGAAACCCGAAAGAACCGAACCGAACCCGAACCAAAATTCGAAATCTCAGGACTATCTAAAATAATGTGACTTAGTTTCTCGCAGCAGGTAGATCGAACTCGGAATGTTTTGCATCCCTTGTCCATCCCTTACCACTAGACCACACTATCTCGAACGTGACTTCAATAATATATGATTCTTTATTCTAAATGTATGTTTTGATTTAAGGCATGTGTTAGACTAGGATTTGATGCCCACCGTACAGTCTTAGTGTATGGGCATTCAAAGAACACATATAGCGTTGTTTCTTCGTCCGAACAATATCGTGAGTATACAATGTTTGTTGTTATGTGACATCTCCTGATCATGTTTTCTCCAGTAGCTAAACTTTTTGTAATCATCTTCCAAGGAAATGATTTATTTTAGCATTGTGTTGATATGTCAAATTGTTGCTTTGATCTCCAAATTTCCATGCATTGTGGTGTTAGTCGTAGTCATTGGTTGTGATGACAACCAATATCTTGATTTAATTGTATATATTTCAGAATTTGTATAATGTCATCCTAGATAATCTAATGAAGATGATGGGCTCAATTGAAGCGATAATATATGTTGAATATCCTCTTCAATGACTTCCTCTCATATTTTCTCGATGACTTCCTCACATAATCATCTGTGTATGGCACAACTGCTTTGGAGATGTCTCCTATTTGCTGGTTTGTGCTTGAAGATCCGGCTTGTGAGTCGGTTTCTTCTTGAGTGTAATGCGCCTTTGAATCTTTGAACTTGTTTGGTTTGAGATGGGGATGCAAGAGCCAAACCTTGTCCTTGGTGTGACCTTTCTTCTTGCAATGCTCACACATGAGGTTCCTCCTATCTTCAAACTTATAAGTAGTCTTCTTGTCTCGGCTTTGTAGAGGCTTTTGTTGAAGCTACAAGTTCTTTGTTGTCTCCAAACAACTTGTTTGACCCTTGATCTCTTTGTATTTCATCACACACTTCATTAAGGGTCGGAGAGTGCTTCCTCTCAAGATATGCTTGATGACATCTCCATAGTTGCTGCTAAGAGTCAAGAGTAGAGCGAACACCTTGTCTTGCTCTCTTCTTTCGTTTAGAACTGTAGCATCAAGAGTGCTTGGTCTTAGAATTTTGAACTCTGCCCAAAGAACTCTAAACTTCCCAAAATGCTTTTGAACTTCATATCTTCTTGACTTAAATCGTTGATAGCCTTCTTGACTTCATACACTCGGTTTAGATTAGAAGTAGTCCCAAAAACAGTTTTGAGTGTATCCCATAGCTCCTTAGGATTTTCACAGTAAAAATAGGATTCAAGGAAATGTATGTCAAGAGATCCTTGAATGTGACCAAGAACAACTGATTTTCTTGGAGCCATTTCTCATCTTCACTCTTGTTGTCTCCTTTTGCCTTCTCTCCTTCGCCGGTTTCATTGTTGGTTTTCTTGGTCGGAGCTTTGGTGGTTGTAAGGTGACTCTCAAGACCACGACCTCCAAGGGATGTCTTCATGGTTCTTTCCCATAGGAGGTAGTGAGGTCCTTTGAGAATAACCGGAGCAGAGAAAAATGATGAGCTTTCCACGAGTGATTTCAAAGAGAATGTAAAAAAAGATTCTTGAGAAAAGTTTTTAAGAACAAAGAGAATAAAAGAGTTTTCGGAACTTAGAATGAGAGAATGAAGCTTAGAAGCTCTAATACCATGAGAGAATTAATAGAGTATGAGAGAGTTTAGATGAGAGAAAGACTGAAGTAGAGATGAGAGAGTTTGGTCATGGTGGTCGTGAGAGCGACTTAGAGAGAAAATGAGAGTTTCTTATTACTTAACAAAGAGGAATGAGTTATAACAAGTCTATATAAAAAGGATGCAATATGTGAACCCTAAAGCTATAAGAGAAGGAGACGTTGGTGGTCTTCCCCTCTCCTTTGTCTTCTAATGCTTTGGTTCCATTCTTCATTAATGTGTTTATGACAACATCTTACGCATTCTTCTTAATGGCAATAAGACTTTGTAACTTTAAATCCCATGCATAGTCTTCATACTCCTTTTAGATTGTTCTTTATTTTTGTTGTTTGAGCATTAAACTCTTCTTTAATCAAGGGTTGCACTTGTGCATTGCATAATGCATATAATACAATCTTATTCTCATAATTTAATAGTTTCTTCCTACTGAAACTGTTAATAACCTTTTTTCTATCATAGTAGTGTTTTTGTAGTGTCCTAGCAACTAAGCTCTCTGGATGTTGGAATAATCACCAAATTTGCTTACCCAACAAAGCATCATTGAAATGTGTGATATCACGAAATCCTAATCCACCATTCTTTTTTATGTATTTAACCTCTGCCATGCAAACTGATGGAGCATACGATCTCCTCTTAGATGAACGATTGAAGTGTTCAAGAACAATTCCTTTTATTATGTTTTCTCCTCTTTTACGTATTTACAATTCTATTGTTATTGCATTTTCTTTTAAGGAACATGAACGATTTCTATTATAATAGTTTCATGATTTCCTCTAGGATTATTTATAAATAGAGGTCTTGAGGAGTATTTGTAGGACATTGAGTTTTGAAATAAGATTGAGTTTATAATACGAGCTTTGCAAAAGACACGGAGAAGAATATTCTTATATTCATTGTCTAGTTTTCAATCGAACTCAAGAACCAAACTTGAATCCATTCTTTCTGGAAGTGTAGATATGTCAAGCTTGTTATTGGTTATAAATCTCTATCACAAATCAATGCATGTCTTTCTTTTCTTAATATGGTGCCCAACAATATTTGGCTAAAACCTTAGTTATGTCGTGGCATATGCTTTTGGAAAATTTGAACATAGTTACCTAATAAATTTTGATTTTATCGGTTTTATCATATTTTTATAGTGTTTTGAATGTTTTATTGGGTCTAATAAATGCTTTTAGAGTCTTTTAGTATTTGTTTTAGTTTTTTTTTTTTCAGGTTTTAAATTGTTTTGGAGAAAAAGAAGTCATTTTTGGATATTTGGAGGAAAATAAGTCATTTTTGGATATTTGGAGGTGTGGAACCGTGTAGAAGCATCATGAGTTTGATAACATTTGGAAGTCTTACCGATATTGTATCGAAATTAATTTTTGACACAAGATAGTCATGTGAGCTAGATTTCTTTTGGTGGTGATTTGAAATCATTTAGAACAGCCGTTGAAGAGTTACACCATGTTTCGCGAAGACATGTCTGTAGCGTAGAAGACAAACGTGTAGGAATATTGGCCATGAACTCGAGATCGATCGATCCACTTTGGGGATATTCGACCCACTTCCCACATCCGAAAAAGTGTTTCTAAACTTCCGATTCTTCCCCCGGAGTCATCCCAACTTTAGATAATCTGAATGTCTCCCTATATTATGTTTTTCATAATTGTAAAGGTAGTCTAGAGAGCTCGTGAGAGATACGAATTCGATAATACACCTTGTTTTAGAGAAGAATTTTGAACCCTTTTATTGTTTTTATTCAGTCTATTATGTTTTCAATCATGCTTTGTTCGACTCCTTTGATCGTGTTTGAGTAGTTTCCTAAATTGAATCTAGGGTTTTCAAAAGGGAAAAATTAGGATTCATACTAGATAATAGTTTTAAGATAAGGAAATTAGTTTAGATCCTTACTTAGTTACTGTAATATAAATGTAGATTCGATATGACAATTTGTATATAGATTTAGGGTTGAATCATGAGCCAAAAGCGAATGTTATATCACTTGAACCCATACTAGAAAAGTTTAAACTAGCTATAGATAACCATAGTTAAAATCGATTAGTCTAGTTAACTTTACATTTTGATATCCAAACTCACCTAGTTCGAGGGGATGTCAAAGAAATTTAGATTATCAGGATTTCTAAGTTTTTAATTTCAGCATCGTGTAATACGAGGTTAAAGTTCAAAGAGTTAGTTAGGCATAATATTTAGCGCATACGACCACGAGGTTACTTTTACAACAGATTTCTGTCCTTAGTGAACATTAGTAGATTTTGCCTTACCAAACCTATCCAGTTCGAAGGGATGTCAATGAAAATTAGATTATCAGATTTTTATATTCTTGGTTTTAGCATGTGACACGAGGTTATAGTTCAACAGGTTAGTTAGGCGTAGGATTTAGCACTCATGACCATTGGATTAGTCCTATAATATAAATCAAAATTCTAAGATCTGCATTTCTCTGACTCGCCCAACAATCTAAGTACAACCTGAAAACCCCTCTTAAAAATCCCTAAGTTTAAATGCTTGCTTGTATGTTCGTCCTTGCTTTCAGTGATTTTTTCTATTTACTGTTTTCTTTACTGCTAGTTATAAAAACAAGTCTTTTTAATTGTTTTGTGTATTATTACTTAGTCTTATTATCTCTTCATGTTAATACATTAATTCCTCTAAATTCGATCCCTAAATATCTCTTTAATTACTTTCGAGTGACAAGTATCGTTTGCACCAACACCAATGTCTTAAAAGCCACCAATATGGAACTCTGGAGCAAAAATGCCACCATTTTTAAAAATGATTTCTAATACAATTATTTTAATAAGGAAAAATGTTGAAATACAAGTGTGTCCCTAAAACTAGATAGTATTTACATTAAAAAATCAGGGTCAAACCCACTAAGGTCAAATATCTCATTAAATTTGCTTTCTTTTTCATTTGCTTTCTTTTTCAATAAATTTGCTTTATTTTTCATTGCCCATTCAAAATCGATTTACTTTCTTTTTCATTTCTTCACTGAATGTCATAAATAAAAATTCATTTGTTTTTTTTGCTCCAGTTTTTCCAGTTGTCCAGTTGTGCTAGTGAAAATCCAATTGCATCTGCTCTCTAATTTTTTCGTCGATCGATTTCCCCATTTCTCCACCAATATTCACCAAAATTTACTCGTCCCACTTCTCAACTTCCTGAAATCGAAACTGACATTTCTCAACTTCCCAAGCCGAAACTGAATCTGAAACTTCTCAACTTCCTAATTCAAAATCAATTCACTTTCTTTTTCATTTCTTCACTGAAAGTCATAAATAAAAATTCATTTGTTCTTTTTGCTCCAGTTTTCCAGTTGTCTTATTGAAAATCCAATCGCATCTGCTCTCTAATTTTTTCGTCAATTGATTTCCCCATTTCTTCACCAAGATTCACCAAAATTTACTCGTCCCACTTCTCAACTTCCTGAAATCGAAACCGACACTTCTCAACTTCCCAAGCGAAAACTAAATCTAAAACTTCTCAGCTCGCCCCACTACTCGAAATCGATTCATATTCTTCACCGAACGAGAGTTCCACCGAGAAACCACATAAATCAATCTCAAGCTACATGAACTTGTTTGGGTTATTGTGTTATGTTATTTACGTAAACTTTCTTGAGTTTGTTATGCAGAGGAGCTTTGTTATGAATTTTCTTTTTCTCTCTCCCTCACTCTCTCTTTCTCTCTCTTGAACCCTCTATTTCTCTATCGAACTCATTATCTCTCTCTCTCTCTCTCTCTCTCTCTCTCTTTCTCTCTCTTTCTCTCTCTTGAACCCTCTATTTCTCTATCGAACTCATTATCTCTCTCTCTCTCTCTCTCTCTCCTCTCTTACATTCTCTATGTACTAAATATGATCCAATAAATAAGATGATTGTGCATGCATGCATGCACGAAGCTTAGGCGAGCCCAGAGCAAGGCGGTCCGAGTCGCACGCATTTGTCATGTAGCCTCGCCTAGCCACCCCGAGGCACCGTCGTCATAGCTCATATGCGCCTCGCGCCTATGCACGCCATAGACACATCTTCTCTCCTTAAAAACTGAAACCAGAGAAGAAGCATCTCAAACCGAAGAAGAAAATGAAAAATCAACCGAAAGAACGACGAAGAGAAAAAGAAAGGGAAGAAAGGGAAGAAGAAAATGGAAGAAAGGGAAGAAGAAAATAGAAAAGAATGTGGAGAAAGAAGTGGGGAAGAAGGGAGAACTCTGGGCGGAGGATTCAGGTCATGATGTTGACAAGGAGTTGAGTTGATGGAATGAAGCTACATGAACTTGTTTTGGGTTAATGTTTTATGTTATCTACGTGAACTTAAAAAAATGGTCATAGTTGACCCCAAGAAATGAGTAGTTCCATATCTTAGTGTTTTTGACCATTTTAAGGAATTTTTGGTTGAACCTACTTGAAATCTATTATTATTTTTTTGTCACAATACATGCATTAAGGGGGAATCGATCCCGGGTAACACAGAAACCGCAGTAGCACAAACCACTAGGCTACATGTCTTGGTTACTTGAAATCTATTAATTTGTAGTTGTTCACATGATTTTAGTATCTTAATCATGATTTCCAATGTTTATGTGTTAAAATTATCCATAAGCTAATAATTCAAAGTTTTTTGCATCAATATAGTCACAAGATCATATAAGATTTCATATAATGTAAGAGGTTGTTTATGAGAAACCGAATATATATATCATGAATTCATAAAAAAAAACATTCATGTTATGTTCTCGTCGTTTAAGTTATATAGTTTAATGATTGCATCCTTACATTTAATTATGTGTTTAGATAATCAAATTGTTTATGGTAATATTTTTTTATATATTTGATTGAACTACACTCAAATTTGAGTGGATTAAATTTAAAATTTCGGTTAATTAAATTTAAAATTGATTATTAAACTTAAAATTTGGGGAATTAAACTAAGAATTTGATGAATTAAAATTTATTAAGTTGAACTAAAACGTATACCCGTGTAAGGGACGACTGAGCAGAACGTGTAAGCTCGATTTTAGTTCGAGTTCGAGCGAGGTGTTGCTTGAGCTTCAATTTTGCATTTTAGCTTGACGAAATTGAACGAAATTATGAAAATTATGGGAAATTAGCATGACTAGATCAGAATTAAATGATAATTAGGTAAGATTGTTAGAGTGGACCCGTGGTAGTGAGAAATGTTTTTTTATTTTTTAATTAATTGCTCATTCAAAGGGAGATGAACTTAGAGAATTTTCTTTTTATTTTTTTAATTAATTAATCGAGAAATTTTTTATTGTAATTGTACATTCAATTTAAATGAATGGTGGCACCAGAGATATAGTGGAAAACTTTATAAACCTCTTCATTGTAGCATTTGAGAAGAGCGTTCAAACACTTTCTATATTCTTCTATTTTATCCACTATATACCTAAACATATCTACTTTTTGAAAAGTTACTCTCGAATTTCAAGATAATCACCCTGTCTTCCTTCTATCATTTTCTCTTATTACAAATAAACTCTTTTTAATAAATCACAAAGTGTTATTATGCCCATTTGACAAATTCTAGCGACCACAATGTTAGACCTCATATGTTTTAATAGATGGATCAATATTCAGATAATGATTTTGTTAATCTGCAGTCTGCAGGAGTTCTATCTCACTTTTTTGTTTAATCTGAGTCATTTATTTAGAATGACAAGATTTTAAAAAGTATTTGTTCAATTTGGTACTGTTTTGAAGAATGACAAGTTTGTGTGTTTGACATGGAGAAAAAAAACGAATGGGTAGTAAATTGTTTGATTTGTCCTCGAGCTATTTAGTTTTATCTCTCCATAGAAACACATCAATTTATATTATATATTTTTTGGGTTTTCTCTCTCTTCCACTCAAATAAATTTTTTTCTATTTGACATAACTAATTATTGATTGAGAATCAAAGATAATTGTAATTAGAAAAGTTACATTTTTTCCCAACAATTTAATATGCATTTCGAAAAATTTATGGTAAAATAGTAAGTTCGTAAACACAAATCACTAACCACAAATCTAAGATATCATGGTTGTCACTAAAACATGTCATGTAGTTGTACCACCAGGAAATGAGCATCACTTTTATTTAGTAACCACGATACGGTAACTACAAAACAACGGTTATACATACATATCACCAAAAAATATCACAATAAATTTGGTTCATATTGAATTTGGTTTGTGTTGAACTTGGTTCGTACAATATGACCACAAAATGTTGTGATGTTTGAACACTTGTATTATCAGCTTTCATATAAGAAAGATTTGGCGTCTCTGACTATTTTGTCACCATAAATTAATAGGTAGAAAAAAGATGGAAGAGAGAAAAGAGAAAAAGAGATAAAAAAGTAAACGGAGAGTGAGATAAAAAGAAGAAAAAAAGAAATAACTTTTTGTTGAAAGGTATTTGGTAAAAAATCAATTCAAATTTATGTTGCTAACTTCAAAAAAAAATACATCTCAGACAAAATATTATGTTGCTAATCTCAGGTGTTTTATCTCACCTTTTTGTTTAATATTACAGTGTTGTAATTCACTAAATGTTATGTAGTTTGGTTAATATATGCCTTACATCTTGACAAAAAATAGTTTATATCTACACGTAAATATATAAATCTAGGAATCAGTTATCAAATTATAAAATTTTAAATTCAATCTTCCTGTTCTATTAAAAATCGTATTTTCCTTTCACTTTAAATAATGATCTTTCTCATTTTCCAATTGTTTAAAATATTTTATAGCTAGTCTTTGATCTACACCATAGAATGAAATACTTATATTTCTATATATTTATAATATTTTATTGTTATTAATTTCTCTTAGTGATATACAATTCATAGTTATCTGAATTACGGTAAAAAAATTTAAATCATAAACAATTATTCATGTATATATTTATAGTATATGAAATTTTGTAATATTATGATATGTTATTTTCTTATTTCTAGTATATTTAAAATATATTCAAAAATATTTATCTACATATTCTATATAATATTTTAACATAATATTAGTTTTTTTATAGATTAAATAATTTTATCCATCTATTAAAATATGAATCGTACCATATTCAAAAAATATATCCTTTTTATATGAGAATAAATTACGTATATTTATTTTTTTAAAAATATAAACAAATAAAATGAAAAAGACATAACACATCTATAAAACTAATTAAAATGATAAAATTTGATTCAAATCTTTATTGGGAAAATTGTCAAAAATCATGAAATTGTAATTTTGTTCACTTTTAAATATGAACTTTTAGATAAGATCATTTTATCATTAAAATTTTGTTGACTTTTCCAATTAAATCTTAAAGTTTTATAGACTAAGCCGAATTAGGGACGACATTAACTTCACTAACGAAATATTTAAACGGAGTTAAATCTAACTGTTACATGAAACGACGTCATTTTGAAAAAATAACAAAAAATCTCAAAGTTTCAAATTCAGACCATTTTAACCATGAACTTTCATTGACTTTACATTTTAATCACAAAATTTCGTTGACCGAATCAAATTGAGCATGACTTTATTTTCAACTTTTGCTTTTTATTAAAACATGTCTATTCGAGAATAAGTTCTATATCGGTTCGGTTTGAATTCGACGGTTAGTTTTTGAATGGATTATGGAGTTGTCATTCAGCGGTGGGATTAAATTTTCAACGGTTAGTTTTTGAGTGGATTATTACCAGACATGACTTATTCTGCTAAAATATCAGATTCGGCCAGACTGATAAGCTATGGTGATTTATGAGTTAAATGATCTTGGAATGAACTGATATTTTACATGAACACTTCTAAGTAATTTTGGTAGGAGATGGTAAAAGGATAGTTCATTCGAACAAGAGAATCTTAGTTAACCAGACAATTAAAGTTAGATTAGCGAATCTGGCAGAAATTTGCAGCTAAAGAAGTATGTTGCATGAATCATAAAAGATGCATTTCAAGTATGATCTTTACGAGATTTTGTGGAGTACTTCATGGTATTGATGGCTCAAGAACCAACGATGCAGAATGGATTACAACGATTTGTTGTCAAGTTAGTCTTCGTCAAAGTGACTAAGGTGAGGTCGTGATCTGTGGAAACATAGGTCATATTTCTTCTTCTATTTATGAATTCTTAGATATGGTTGTTACATATAAGTTATATGATATGCATAATGATTGTGATGTATGAATGATGATTATGATGTTATGTTTGATGATAATTTTCATAAATATGAGGATATGCTTTATGAACATGGTGATGTGATTAGATAAGTATGATAGTATGATATGATATGATATGATATGAAAAGATCTGATACGATGTGATGTTATTGGAAAGACTCAAAAGGTCTGAGTATAAAGATCAGACTTCTAAGTGCATATGTTATGAGGTGACTCAGAAAGTTTGGGTATAAAGATCAGACTTTTGAGTGCATATGTTATGAAATGACTCAGAAGGTCTTGGTACAAAGGTCAGACTTCTGAGTGGTATGTATTTGGATTACTAGGTACAAAGGCCAGTATTCAAATATGGTGGAAGTGACTGGAAACAAAGGCCAAACTTCACACCTCGGAGTGTCTGGGTACAAAGACCAGACTACACACTATGAGGTTCATTGCATGTTCATCACAAGGATGGACTGAAGCCGGGATATGTTATAGCTTTGTAAGAAAGAGAGTTATATGTTTGTTAGCTTTTATGTTTTTGTGTTATGATGAATGTTAGCATGTACATTATATGAGTGTTGATTGCTATTGTCTATGTTTATGTGTTATGATGATTGTTTTATAGTAGTAGAAAATGTTTTATGTTTCAATGCGCAGAGATAATCTCATTACACTACAAGAAATACCGCTTTTACCGACGGCCATATCCATCGGAAATCCGTCGGTAAAGGACGTTTCCGATGGAAGCTGGCCGTCGGATCTACGTCGTCAANCGTCGTCGGAAACGACGGAATCGTCGGAAACCGTCGGAAATTCCGACGGATTGTGACGAAGTTACGGTCGTCGGAATATCCGACGGAAGTTGTCCGTCTGAATCCGTCGGGGGGTTTTCCGAAGGATTCCGACGACATTGTCCGTCGGAATATCCGACGGATTATTCCGTCACAAATTTCGACGGTCGCTTTCGTCAGAATTCCGTGGTGTTTCCGACGGTTATTTCCGTCGGAATGTCGTCGAAATTACCAACGGGATATTCCGTCGGAAATTCCGACGGCAGTCCGACGGAAATGTCCGTCGAAATTTTTTTTTAAAAACGAAATAAAACTGAAATGAAATTAAAAATAAAAATAAAAATGTTTTTAATATTAAAACAAAAATTAATAGCAAATGTTTTTAAATTTAAATAAATTATTATTCAAACGATATTTAAACTACAATTCCGCTGGGTGGGGGTGGGTCGTCGGGACCTGGAAGCTGAGGGTAGGTCGGAAAGACCTTGCAGACGAATTCTTGATGCTGACGCACCATCTCTTGGAAGTTCGCGTTCTCCGCCTCTACCTGAGCGTTCCTTGCCTTGAGCGCCTCAATCTCCGTCTGAGTGGCCTCGAACTTCGAGTCGTAGCTGTTGTTGNACGAGCTCCCGAGGTTCAGTTGGCCGAATCCGTATTTGCGTCCCTTAACCTTTGGAGTTTCCTACAAAAAATAAACAGAAATATTAGAAAAATTATTTAAGAAGAAATATGATACTAATGATTAAATATTTATTATACCTGGAGAATAAGCTCGTTCCTTTCGGCTTAGGATAGCACGTTCGAGCCATGAGAGAGTTAGGTGCATTGTTCATCGACCTGTTCGAGGACATTCTGAGCAACTGGATCTTGAATTAATCTG
>OVAU01000218.1:0-24240 GCA_900406315.1 Biscutella laevigata subsp. laevigata | reverse complement strand
TATATATATATATATATATATATATATATATATATTCGGATCAGAGCGGATATCCGGTCAGTTCAAAACAATATTTGTATTTGTTTTGGGCTTTTACAAAAATTTCAATTTTACTATTTGATTTACTTTGAAATCTAATGAATATTATGGTTTTTCGAATCGAAGCAAAAATCAAAACAAATTGAATGAATATTTTGCTAGGGCCTAACGAAACATAGTTAATTCCTAACTTAAAATGTTCAGCCGACAAAAAAAAGACTCCTAATTACTTATTTAGCAAATTCTCCCTAACTTTTAATTAGGCTTGGGAAAAGTGATAGGAGTATGTAATTTGTAGTCTGTGTGAACTTTAGCAAACAACGAATATACCACTACACAATTGTATAATTGAGTGGTTTTACCTTTAAGCTCACTTGATAATATTAAATATTAACACGTTTTAGTAATCTTTGCGTAGTTCACTTGACACCTATAAAGTCTCAGAAATCCATATTTCATAACAAATAAAAGTGTCTTTTGTTAGTGGTTATGAGTTATGATGAATGAGAAGAAAATTTATGTCCGGAGTTTTTTTTTTTTTTTTTTTTTCGANCTTTTGTTAGTGGTTATGAGTTATGATGAATGAGAAGAAAATTTATGTCCGGAGTTTATATGATATGTTTTCTGTTTGATGTGTTTTCCAACTAATCGATTCTCTTTTGTTGGTTTCACATTTGGATATTAATATGTCTTCTATTTGTATTTTAGTTGGCTACACAATGAATATACTTTAACTTCTTCTTTTTGTCTTTATATATACTTTTCAATGGGTTTCGTTGACAAAAAAAAAAAATATACTTTTCAATGAATCTATCTTAAATTACATCTAATTAAATAAAGTGGGAAATTAGGAAACCATATTGTATAAAATTAAAATCATATATCAGACTGAAAAAAATTGTGTACTTTTCTAGACACAATGTAACTGTAATGAACATGATTAGAAATTTATCCGCCTAATATGGGATGATTTGTTTTCAAATTGTAGTTTACTATATTTTTAATTTTATAATTTTTATATTTTAATTTAAATATTTGATATCTAATAAATATTAATAAAATATTTTATATAATGTAATTTAATTTTAGAATATTTTAGTTTTAATAATATTATTGATATTATTAAAAAGTTAAAAAACTATATGTGAAATTCAATTATAATTTTACCCATGAGTAAATCTATTGAACCCTTGAATTTTCTCACCTTTTTACCGTTAATTAGTATTCAAATATTGATTTTTCATTTATTTTTATAATGGCATGTCATACTTTTTATTTTAAATTTATTTTTATAATAGTTTTTCTATAATAGTTGTCAATTATAATCTAACATTTGAGTTAAATTTTTATTTAAAATTATCTATGCAGAAAAAATTTTAGATATTTTATTTAGAATATAGAAATAAAAATAGATATATCTTTGATAAATGTTAAAATATTTTTTTATTTCTTTTAAATAAATATCTTGTTTTGAAAAAAGATAAATCAAATATTTACCTAATTTGATTTTTACAATTCTTTTTAAAGTTCCATTTAAAATTTGATTTAAATTTAAATTCTTTTTAAAATAGCATCTTGTTGAAAATATTTAATTCTCAAATTAATTTTATACATAATTTTTCAATTTTATCCTTAATAAAAATTACATATATTTTTAATTTTTGTTAATAAATATTTTTATTTTGTTTTTAAATTATTTTTTTATAATGGTGTATCATATAATATCTTAATAATTTTAAACTTATATTTTTTAAAGTGATTCTGAAAAATACTATAGAGATAATGTATACTATGTTTGACAAGGAATAACATCGCTTAATTGACATTCATGATTCACCTATCTACAAACTAAAGCCCGCACTTACTTTTAAATGAAGAAAGATATTACCTATATATTCATGGATCCATTAGGAGATGTAGTTATTTAAGTTCCTGCCTTAACATTAAAGTTCTACAAAATATTTAAAAATATTTTGAAATTTTATGCATTTTATATTTTCAGTAATTTCTTATATTCTGTGACTATATTAGAAATCAAAACTATTCTGCAGAAAAAAAAATCTAAACAAATAAAGGAAAATCAGTATATACTTTCTTAATAAACAATACATCTTATTTAATAGATTTCTAACTTAAGAATATAAAATCTTAGAATGTCAATAGAAATTTCAACTTCTTATTTCAATATAATATTAAATTATAATATATCTTATAATTTACAATATTTATTAAGAATATATTAAATTTTCTACATTTAATCTTAATTATCAAGAAGCATAAACAAAGCACTATAAAACATTGTACCTTCTTCAAAACATAAACAATTTCAGCTTAAAACCCTTAGATATATGCTAAAAAATTTCCAAAAACCAATATTTTTGTCTCTTAAATATTTTTTTCCAAATTAAAATATTGGTATAAATAGAAGGGAAAATTGCCAAACAAATCTTGAACTTATCTAGACCGTTTAAACCATGAACTATCACTTAAGTCATTTAAATCTCAAAGTTTTGTTGACTCTCAATTTAAATCTCAAACTTTTGTTGACTAAGCCAAATTAGACGCAACGTTAACTTCACTAACAAAATATTTAAATGGAGTTAAATCTCACAGTTACACGAAACGACGTCGTTTTAAAAAATGACAAAATTTGTGAAGTTTCAAATTTCGGCCATTTTAACCACGAACTTTCGTTTACTTTACATTTTAATCACAAAATTTAGTTGACTGAGCCAACTTAGCCATGACTTTATATTAGGGGTTGACGATGGGTTATTCTGCTCGGTTAGGGTTATTCAAATTTTGGTTTTGTTTTATTTTTCTAATATGTCCATTCAATAATAAATTCTATATTGGTTCGGCTGGATTCGGGTTACTCAGTTCGATTTGAGTTATTCAACTCGGTTTGGATTAAAAATTAAAACTGGAATAACTCATACTGAGCCATTTTAAGTATTGACCCAACAAGATTTGATTTTACATTTTAATCACAAACTTTCGTTAACCGAGCAACATTGAGCACAACTTTTTTTTAGTGGTTGGCGATGAGTTATTCAGCTCAGTTTGGTTATTCAAGTTTTGGTTTTGTTTGGCTTTTTTAAAATATGTCCATTCAATAATAAGTTATATATCAGTTAAATTTGTTTTTGGGTTATTCGAATCGGTTTGATTCGACGTTTGGTTTTTTAATCTTGATCGAGCGGAACCAATATAGAATATTTTTGAATAGACACATTTTAAGAAACCCAAACAAAACCAAAACTTGAATAACCCGAACTGAGCAGAATATCTTATCGCCAACCCCTAATATAGATTAAACTCTAATTTGGCTCGATCAACGAAAGTTTGTGATTAAAATGTAAGGTCAACGAAAGTTCGTAGTTAAAATTATAGAAATTTGAAACTGATTTTTTTTGTCATTTTCTCAAAATGACGTCGTTTCGTTTAACTGTGAGATTTAACTCTGTTTAAGAATTATCTTAGTGAAGTTAACATCGTGTCTAATATGGCTCAGTCAAGAGAAGTTTGAGATTTAAATTGAGAGTCAACAAAACTGTGAGATTTAAATAGCTTAAGTGATAGTTCACGATTTAAACGGTCCAGATTGGCAAGTTCGAGATTTTTTGACAATTTAATATAACATTTATTTAAAACAACACTTTAAAAAAATATTTAAGAAGTATACAAAAACATTTATTATTATATGAAAATATATTCATGTTTCATATGTTGGTCTTAAGTAACGCAAAACACCTGCAACATAAAAGGTGATCTCCAAAATTCTGGCAAATTGGTTGAAGGTTATTCTTCCAGAGTCAATATCCTAAATCAGTCAATATGGAAGGAAGGGCGTGCTTAATACATAAGGACTAGTAGAGGTAGTAGAGGTCCTTCACCATGAAGATTGTATGCACTAACTCCCGGTGCGACTTCATAAAAAGCAATCAACGATAAAATAGAAGAGAATGAAACACACGTAGTGGTCATTATAATGTTTCCTTCTGATCCTAGAAAATGTTCGAAAAAACCTGCTACAGAACTACCGAGCAGGGGCAAAATTGAGATAAGTAGATACATAATAGCTAGTGTAATAGCCAACTATGAGGTACATCTAGCAAATGTTACAATAATACGTAGATGAGTTTTGGTTGATAGAACCACCTTATTGTCCACTTATAATAAATGTGATTGACCCAATTCTAGATCTTCTTCTGCAGGGGTAGCGAAAAAGGCGAAGGCAATCTCAGATTGTTCAGATATTGCCTTTGGTTCATTACGCGTTGATAAGGCAATATAAGAGATAGCATTCGCAAACCAAAGCAAATACGAATGGAGATTCTTCACAGCCATGAAAGGTAATTGCTTACCAGACCATATTTATGAATTACAGCTTACTCTCAAACACAAGTATTCCGCCAAAACCATACTACTAACCGCCTCCTCATTAAGAATGTGTTTCTAGTCTCCGAAGTAGTTTCAAAATACCATCTTCCCAACATCATTCCCCGAGATGCCCTAAAATTTGATATTTTCAAGGCACTCGACTATGTACAATGGCCTTTCCTGACTACTACTCTTCATGCTCTTGGACTCCCGTTGCAGTTCATTTCGTTGATCTCTTGTTGTGTTGAGACTACCTCTTTCACTGTCTAGGTCTTTGCCAGGGCTGCTCTCTTTCGCCTTAAATGTTCGACATTGTATGAATGTGCTCTCCAAGATTCTTGCCAAGTCTGCCAAGGATGACACCATTGGCTTTCACCCGCGTTTCAAAGCATTGTCCATTATCCATCTCTGCTTTGTAGACGACATCCTTGTATTTTTTACAGCCGACGATAGTCTATGAAAGGGATTGATGATATTTTTTTAGCTCTTCACGAGGATCTATGGTCTCAGATTTAACTTGGAGAATATCATCCTCTTTCTTACTGGTATCTCCACCTCATATTGGGTTGAGATTGGCTCTTTTTTCCATTATGTTGCTGCGGAGCTCCTGGTGCGTTATTTGGGTCTTCCCCTCACCACCAAAAAGTTTTGGTCCATGACTGTCAACCACTCCTTGACAAGATCAAGTTGCATATTCAAAGTTGCTACTCCCATATATTGTCCTTTGTTGGGCATTGACAACTCATTTCATATGTCCTCTCGGGTATATATCTCTCATTTCTGGTGCTCTACCTTCCAACTTTCAGGATGATGTCTCCTTGAGATCCAGCGCCTCTGCTATGCCTTCCTTTGGTTTGGTCCAAGTCTGAGCTCTTCCAAGGCTGAGGTATATTGGGTTGATGTCTACAAGCCCTGTCAAGAAGGGGGACCAGACCTTCACTCCCTCAGGGACATGAACACGGTTTTCGGTCTCTAATTAGTTTGGTGTATTTTGTCATTTTTGCCCTCCCTCTAGGTCAACTGGATTCAGTGTTTCATGTTCTGTGTCGACTCCTTTTGGAAAGTGGTGCAAGGTCGGGGCTCTTGGATGTGGTGTAGGCTGCTCAAGCTTTGCCCTCTCGCCATTCAGTTTACTCGTTGGGATGTTTGTTCAGGTTCTACTATTTCCTTCTTGTTTGATCACTGGTCGGATCTCGGTCCTCTTCATGACTTCACAGGTGTGGGAGGTGATATTTTCTTAGGTACCCTACTCCGCTCCACCATTCAGTTAGACTCTCGAGTCCTTGTATCTTATCTTCGTAGCATTCTCTTGTTCTTAGGCTGATAAGGACTCCCTCTCCACTCTCTTAGCGACTTCTCATTCCCTTAGAGATGTTCTAATGTGGCAACAGTCTCAACATCAGTTCGAGACTACTTTTAGTGCCAAGCATGCTTGGGATACCATTCGTTCTCTGTGAGTCTTGGTTGCTTGGCATTGTGTCATTTGGTTTTTTGGAGCTATTCTCTAGCATGTTTTCATTTCTTGGTTAGGTGCTCGGGATAGGCTTGCCACTGCTTTCCACAATTCGACTTGGTCTACTGATGTTTCTTCCCTTTGTATTTTTGTTGTCATGTTGATGAAACTTTATATTACTTATTCTTTGATTTCATATATTCTGCATAGGTGTGGACTTCGCTAGGGGCAAGCTCCTAGGGATGCAGTTTTCCAGGGATAGGTCTCAGCTCTTCCAGGTCCTTTCCATAGACCTTTCCTCCTCTCCCGACTCACCTTCCAAGTCGCCATCTATCACGTTGGGCAAGATAAGAACTCTCACCTCCATGATGATCATGTCATTCTTCACCCTCAACTATTCAGGAGTATCTCTTCATTCATTCGGCAAAAGAAACTTGCCATGGGTCTCGATCGTGTGGACAATCTTCTTCAACTCTAGTTTTCATCCCGCTAGTTTCAAGCAACAAAAGACAGCGTGTAAGTTGTGTTCTTTTCCTTAGACATGCTTTTCCCACAAGGTTTTCTTGTCTAAGGTTTCTACTCAGGTCACTTACACATTTTCCCATATCTTCCTCCCCTTTGTTACTTTCCATCCCCCGCCCCTTATGGTCGTTTTTGATTGTATAATCATTTGAGTCTTTCTGTTTTCCGCTTTCTCACCTTAGTGGCTGTTCAAACATATCTACCCTCTCTTCTCTTTTCAGTTGCTCTTTTTGATATGATCTTGTATGAGGGTGAAGCCCTCATTCCCCTTGTAAAAAAACTATTTTTTGTTATTCAATATATTTTACAGTAACCGATCTCATCATAAAATCTAGGTAAACAAGCCCAACTTTCTCAAAAGAAAAATCTGGGAAATATTCGAAGGGCTACGTCAAAAGAGGCCAACATGTGAACAAAGAACAAATCATAAATTCAAGACGAGGTGATACGTGGAGCCATTTGAATAAGTGCGCTACTGGTAGAAGTCACCTAAACATCGCGCCAAGAACGATAGTCGACAGAGCGAAGAATGCAAAGAAACTCGGTTACGCTTCTGGAATGAGGAGTGTTGTACGAATGGTAATCTACATAACCAAGAAAGTAAAATGGTAAAGTCAGCCGAAAACAAATAAAATCCAAAAAACTGGAAGTAAATCTACCAAAATCCAACGTCGCCTATCTAGATCTATACATGACGTCCCAATCTAATCTCGAAAGGTATTCTTAGAGAACATAGAAGTAGCGATCTCGCCACTCCGCATCTTCATCATGAAAATCTAGGACAAAGTTCGCCCCCTTATGATCTTGACGTCACAACAACCAAGAGCTCGTTGGGCAGGTAGAAAAATAGTAACAGTCTCTATTTGCCAAACGATAAGCTCAATGTCGTACTCTGCCTCCAAAGATAAAAAAAATAAGGCAATGAAGGTACAAATGGAGATGAGAGAACGTTGGGAGAAAGAAATCTTTCGCTTAGAGTACTAATCCACCAACAAAGTCGGGAGAGGAAAGCGAAGATTGCAACGTAAGAAAAAGGCTTCGTAAAGGCATACATGTTAACAAGACGAGGTCCGTGGCCTCTCATGCACCTTAAGAATTTGAACTGAAATTCTACTACAGACAGAGCAAATTTGCCGCATCTTAGCAATATAAGTCAGAGAATACTCCGAATCAAATATCCCAAAACAATTACAGGGACTATTCGAAGGACAAATCCAAGGAAGAGAAGGAGCAGATCCTAACCAAGACGCTAGCCAGGCCCCCTACTGGTAGAACGACCAAGACCTATCTCTATCAACCCCAACGAGAGGATTCTCCAAAAGAAGCCATAAAAGACATAGGAACGAAGCAGAGGAATAAGCGACCAAACACAATATAAGGTCACTCCTAATTGGAAATCGACCCTAGAAAATCAGTAGAAGGATGACAAGTTTACTTTGAGGAAAGACGGTCGAAACAAGAGTGGAGGGAAATCAGGGCAACACATGTATTTATGGAGAAGAAAAGAAACCGCTAAAATGAAAGGATGCCATAAGTCTTGTAGCCCTCTGACGATACGCCTCCCGAAGGCAGAAAGTCCCGCTGAAGAGAGAAGATCAGAGTTGAGTCAAAGACAAATCCCAAACCTTATAAAGTTCGCAGTTTCGGCCCTTGAAACGACCCAACTCAAAGGACTAAAAAGCAGGAAACTAAATTAGACATTGTTTTCTATAAATATAGAACAATGCACAATATGAAGATGAGAGAAAAACACGGGAGAGTTAGCTAGAGAGAGAGATTTTAGAGATTTTAGCGTGTTGATATAGAGGTTCGCGTTCGATCTCGCCATATTTGATCTATGCAACTCGCGAGCTTGACGATCATCATCAAACATTGCTCGTAGTCCGCCAATAGATTAATCCTATATAAAACGCCGACCAGCTGGACTCCCTTTTCGAGAACTCTATGTCTTATTTAATTTCTAGTTTACGCTAATTTACTTTCCCGCATTTACTTTCTGCACTCTTTCTACTCGCTTTTCATTCTGCATTTATATTTCAGCGCCTACGACCATCGTCGCTTTACACTTTATGTTATTAACTTTACTCAATTTACATTTCAGTCTCATTGTTTTTAGTATTTACAGTAACCAATTTTTCACGCATGTGTTTGATATGACTGAACCATAGAATATTACTTGTTTTCCTTGTATTAATTCATGGGTAGACGTATGTGACATTCAATATTTTTATACAAATACATTTACTGTAATATTAAATTTATATATATATTTATAATTTANTAGAATATTACTTGTTTTCCTTGTATTAATTCATGGGTAGACATATGTGACATTCAATATTTTTATACAAATACATTTACTGTAATATTAAATTTATATATATATTTATAATTTCATATATTTATCAATAAAATATTTCCCATTTTCTATGTTAATCTTAAGTATCTCAAAACATAAGCACAATACTATCCTAAACTTCCAAACATAAACAATCTCTACCTACATCCTTAGATAAATGTTGAAAATCTTTTTCAAGAACCATAATATTTTGTCCATTAAATATTTTTATCCAAACTAAAATATTGAAGTGAAATATATGACAATTATTTAAGACAACACTATATAAATATATTTAAGAAATCTATGAAATTCATTATTTTTATAAATTTACATTTACTTTAATATTGAATTTTTCTTTTCCATATGTATAATATTAATAAGCCAGGATGAGATATACGGTGTTGGATCAAGTAGTCCACAATTGAACTAACCCTAAGCTGGCGGAAATAGAAATATCTCTCATAATTAATACTAATACACAAAACCATAAAAACCACACCCAACTAAACAGACATTGAGTTAACGTTTAAAACAAACCCCGATAACTATATCAATATAACACATAAATGTCCTCGGAATCAAGGCGAACGCCCAACTAAACAAACAAAAAACCACCTAGCTAACACAAAAGAAGAGGGGGTCGGATAAGGAGAGACTAGACAGATAACCACAAGTGTCATTTATTGAATGGACCACAAACATCTAAGTTTAATAGAAAGACTTCCACCTGAACTTGGTGAAAAGTTCCACGAGCAATAATAAAAGAAACAACTGATCTGGAAAAGACTTGAATGATGAAATGTTTTGGACCCGATTTTCCTTGCCACGATGAAGAACTCCGCTTGAACGCCAAACCAAGCAAGACTACGAAGACGATCCTCTCACCACTTCTAAAAGAACCCTCAACCCCCGAAAGCTAAGAGCAATTGCATACTATCTCAAAACCCCGAATAACCGTCAAGGTAAGAGACTAGAACGCAAAAGCCGATTCCAAACTAGGCAAGAACCTACACCACACAACCAAGCTAAAAAAGCCACAACACACAGAAGTAGCCATGCCAAGTAAGTCAAGATCCGCCAAACGACTCCGCCAAACCCGACCACATAGAGCAGAACGCACGACCGCAAACATAGTCGGGTCAAGACGCAGCCTTAGACACACGCAAAGACATGAAGGATGCAGAAACAAACGAGAACACAAATCCACACCTATAAGAATCTGACTGAGCTACATCACCAAACCCTCGCCTACAAAACCAGACCAGCTGAACCGACTAACAATCGCGAGCACAACCAGACGAGGGACTAGAAATATAAAAAAAACTCACCGCTGCAACTCTTCCAAAAGAGAGGCCAAGAGGCAAATGAGAGGCACTTCCAAGGAGAAAACAAGCCAAAGCTAGAGGAAGACACCGACAGAGAAGGATGGTTCCGTAGAGAGGCAAGCGTCGTTGGACGAAGACCACCAACTGAGAACCCCGCCGGACTAAACGAACCCAAACCATGAAAGGGACGAGACGAGAAGAGAAGGGGGACCGATATAGGAATATAGACATATCCATTCTTACCATATCTTGTACATATCATTACTCTCTGTATATTCTCCTCTGCTCCCCTATATAACTCTCTGTATAGCTCTGTAATTCATTATATATCAATACATAATCATATTCTCCATATGGTATCAGAGCTTTTCTTTCCTTAAAAGTCTCTAACCTAATTCCTTGAGTTTTTTTTTTCCCATCATGCCTTCCCCCACCAGTTCTCCAGCCGCCGTTGATGTTGTCAACTCCGACGAGCAAACCAAGCTCATCTTCGTTAACATGGTTAACGTTACCAAGCTATCCTCTGTCAACTACATCACCTGGAGCGTTCAAATCCGCTCGTTGCTACGAGGTTATGACCTCCTTAAGTTCGTTGATGGAACAGAACTGTCCAAACTCGTTCAAGTTGATGGTGTAGATGTCACCAACCCTGCCTTTCTCCTCTGGCATTGCCAAGATAGTCTATTATACAGTGCAATCATGGGATCCATCGAAACTGCTCATCAGCCTCTCATAGCAACTCATCCACCTCTCTTGCTGCCTGGAACACTCTTGCGTCGACATATGCTAAACCCTCTCGGGGCCACATCAAGCAACTGAAAACGCAGCTGCGACAATGTACCAAAGGTGCTAAAACAATCGATGATTATATGCAGCAGATCCGTACCAAGGCAGATGCTCTTGCCCTTCTCGGAGCAACAGTAGAAGCAGAGGATCTTACTGACATTATCTTAGATGGCCTTGGTGATGAGTACAAAACCATCATCGAGTCAATCCATGCTCGAGACTCTGCAATTTCCTTTGCAGAATTACACGAGAAACTGATCACCTGTGAGCTCTCCCTTGCTTCCATCACTGCACCAAATCACATTGGACCTGTTACTGCAAATTCGGCACAACAGAAGCCTCGCAACTGGCGTAATCACACTGGACATGGTCACAACAATCACTACACCAGCTCTGCTAACAACTCAGCACCACGTCCATCGGACCAACGTTCTCCTCGTCCCTCCCTTAGTCGCTGCCAAGCCTGTGGTACGCACGGACACAGTGCCAAATGATGTCCGATGTTCCGCCTTATCTCTCAGCCTCAGAACACTGGACCGCAAGTCACCTATCCTACTGCACCCCGAAACTATGCTGCACCAGCTCCACATGCCTACAACGCTATGATGCACTCCCATGAGCCACCTTCCTGGCTTTTTGACTCAGGTGCTTCGCACCACATCACTGCGGATCTCGACAATCTCTCCTCTCATGCTCCTTACAACGGCGGAGAAGAAGTTCAGACTGGTAACGGTGCTGGTTTAAACATTGTGCACACTGGTTCTTGCACTCTTTCCTCTGCTACTCGTGATTTCTCTCTTAACAATATTCTTCATGTGTCTAGTAGTGCTCAGAACTTAGTGTATGTTCATCAATTATGCACTGACAATGATGTTTATGTGGAATTTTTTCCACAAGCGTTTCAGGTGAAGGACCTTCACTCGGGGTGCAAGTCGCCACGGGAAACAGTAGAAATGGAGGATACGTATGGCAGAGTCGAGATAACCACCAACCCTTTGTTTTCTCAACCACCACCAAATCCCCCCTTTCCATCAATCCCTATTTTACAGCATGTTGTTTTAAATTCAATGCTTTCTGATTTAAAGTTGTTATCCTCTTTTCATTGCAACGATTGCTCAATAATAAAAAGCCATAAACTCCATTTCGCAAACACCTCCTCTTTATCAACCACCAAACCTCTTGAACTTGTATATTCGGATGTATGGACCTCCCCTATCACCTCCATTGATCACTACAAGTATTACGTAATTTTTGTTGATCATCACACCCATTACATCTGGCTATATCCGCTTCGCCGTAAATCTGACGTTTATCACACGTTTGTTCGTTGGAAAGCACTAGTGGAGAAACGTTTTGGTCATCAACTACTCTCTCTCTACACTGACAACGGAGGAGAGTACATTGCCCTCGCTGATTTCTTATCCAGCAACGGTGTCTCCCATCTCACAACACCACCACACACCCCTCAACACAATGGGTTCTCGGAACGTCGACACCGCACACATTGTAGAGACGGGGTTGGCGCTCTTAACTCATGCCTTCATACCAACGTCCTACTGGCCATATGCTCTTGTTGTTGCAATTTACCTCATAAACCGAATGCCAACACCAACACTCTCGATGCAATCCCCGTATGCTATGCTCTTTGGTGGTGATCCTAATTACCAGAAACTCAAAGTCTTTGGTTCGCTCTGCTATTCGTGGCTTCGGCCATACAACTCTCACAAACTTGAACAACATCGAAGCCTTGCGTCTTCAGGGGTTATTCACTAAGTCAAAGTGCATACCTCTGCCTTGAACCACAATCCAACAGATTATTCGTAAGTCGTCATGTTTAGTTCATTGAAACCGAATTCCCCTTTCAAAACCTCGCCTCTGCACCACCTCCCACTGACCAAACAAATCTTCCTCAACCTTGGGGTCCGCCAGTCACCGTTATCTCGACTCCGCCTTCACATCCTCCTCCCGCGACTGCATCTCCAGGTATGGCTCCTTCGATCTCTGAAACTAACATCACTCTGTCAGCTGCTGTTGCAGACGACGCTGGTTCCGTGCAGATCACGGCTGTGGATGATCACGAGATTCCTTCTCCACCTAAGGACACGGCACCTGCCTCACCATCACCTGAGTCCCCTGGTCCATCCTCTGCATTTGTACCAGCACAATCAACTCAACAAGAACCTGCACCTGTATTAGTTTCGATTCGTACTTCTCCCTACAAGCATCGAATGTTGATAAGAGCAAAGAACAACATATTGAAGCCTAAGAAGCCATTCTCATTAGCAGCAGCTAAGAAGTGTCTTCTTTCTGATATTGAACCTGCTACAACGTCTATTGCTCTCAAAGACAGCCGCTGGAGAAGTGCTATGGGAGAGGAAATTGATTCCCAGCTCCGTAATCAAACTTGGACTCTTGTTCCTCCTAATCCTGCTTATAATTTGGTTGGTTGTAGGTGGGTTTTCAGGACCAAACTCAAAGCTAATGGTGTTGTAGATNATTTGGTTGGTTGTAGGTGGGTTTTCAGGACCAAACTCAAAGTTAATGGTGTTGTAGACAGATACAAAGCTCGCCTTGTTGCAAAGGGTTTCCATCAACGACCCGGTGTTGATTTTCAAGATACTTTCAGTCCGGTTAGTAAGCAACCTACAGTTCTCACGGTTCTTGGCTTGGCAGTCTCTTATGGTTGGGATATCCGTCAGCTTGATGTAAACAACGCGTTCCTTCAGGGAACACTCACAAAAGATGTTTACATGGCGCAACCCACTGGATTTATAGATCCCGATCGTCCTTCCTATGTATGTAAGCTTCACAAAGCTATTTACGGGCTGAAACAGGCACCGCGTGTGTGGTACTTAGAGCTTCGCACCTTCCTCATTGAATCTGGGTTCACTAATTCACTGTCTGATGCGTTGTTGTTCATCCTACGCACTGATCATGTTACTCTCTATGTTCTCGTCTATGTCGAAGACATAATTGTTACTGGAAATCTTCAGCCTCAGATTGAGAAATTCATCACTCTGCTCAGTGATCGCTTCTCCCTCAAAGATCTTGGCACACTGAGCTACTTCTTGGGCATTGAGGCTCATCGTACCTCCGCTGGCTTGCGCCTCAGTCAACACAAATACATCAACGATCTGTTAACTCGAATTGGTATGACTCAAGCCTCACCAGTCACCTCTCCGATGACGCCCAATGTTCACCTTCAGCTACTCTCGGGTACGGCTCTTTCTGATGGTGCTGAGTACCGAACTATAGTTGGCAGTCTTCAGTACTTGCACTTCACCAGACCCGACATCGCCTTTGCTGTCAACAAATTATCTCAGTTTATGCACCGACCGACTGATTTGCACTGGCAAGCGGTTAAACGAGTTCTTTGATATCTCGCAGGTACCAAAGACCATGGGATTTTCCTTCGCAGCGATAATAAGCTATCTTTACACGCATTCTCCGATGCCGACTGGGCCGGAAATCGTGATGACTTCACCTCTACCAGTGCCTATATTGTTTACCTTGGTTCTCATCCTCTCGTTTGGTCCTCCAAGAAGCAACGCACTGTAGCTAGATCATCAACAAAGGCCGAATACCGTGCTGTTGCTGACACTGCTAGTGAACTTTGTTGGGTTGATTCACTGCTTCGAGAACTCGGTGTTTCCTCCACTTCTCAACCGGTTATTTACTGCGATAATGTTGGTGCGACTTATCTCTGCGCTAATCCGGTTTTCCACTCACGTATGAAGCATGTCGCATTAGATTACCACTTCATCCGAGAGCTCGTTCAGTAAGGTTTTCTTCGCGTATCACACGTTTCATCCAAGGATCAACTAGCTGATGCCTTGACCAAACCTGTCTCTCAGACAATTCTTGCTTCACACACATCCAAGATGGGCCTTTCCTCCGGACGTTCATCTTGCGGGGGCGTATAGGAATATAGACATATCCATTCTTACCATATCTTGTACCTATCATTACTCTCTGTATATTCTCCTCTGCTCCCCTATATAACTCTCCGTATAGCTCTGTAATTCATTATATATCAATACATAATCATATTCTCCATAACCGACAACTAGTCCCCACAGCAGCCAACCGCCGGACGAGAGAAATGACAGTTTTGAACGATTAAGTTAAGGTTTAACTACAACAAATGAAAACGCATTTTAGACTTTAGTATTCAATTTAATTTATATCTTCTTATTTAATTTATTTATTAAAAATATATATATTCAAATTTCTAGTGTTAGTCTTGAGTATCTCAAAGCATGAGCACAACATTGTACTATCTTCCAAACATAAACAGTTCTTACCTACGCTCTTAGGTAAGTGTCCAAACTCTTCCAATATCTTGTCATTTTAATATCCCTATATAAATTAAAATACTGCTGTGAATGATATATATGCCATTATTTCATTCACGGCAACATTCTATAAACATATTTTAAGAAGTATATGACATTCAATAGGTTTATACAAATACATTTACTATAATATTAAAGTTGATATATATATATATATAATAATTTAATAAATTTGTTAAAAAATATATTCAATTTTATTTTATTTTAAAATATTTCAAAATGATAAGCACAACATTGTAAAGACATAGTGCTGCCTTTCGTACATAAAAAAATCCTACTTACACCCTTATATAAATGTTGAAACTAATGATATTTGATCTCTTAAACGATTCCTACTTACTAACGTGATCCTGATCCGAGATTGATGGCTTTGACGTTTTTAGCTATTGGTTTTGAAGTAATAAGATCAGAGGTTGCGTAAGATAAGAACAAATGAATGATTTAATACGTTATGATGTGAAACGGTGATATGATTGGTGTGAAACGGTTGTTGGTTGAATGGATAGCGAATCGATGATGATGTTATAATCAAGTGATCTATGACAAGATCAAATGAAGAGATAGATGCTTGCTACTTAGTTGGTTCAAAAAATTATCTTCGAATAAAAAAAAAATTTTTGTTGGATTCTCTCAAATCTTTATTATAACACTCAGATGATCAAAATATATTATCACAACAAAAGGATGAACAATTTTATTGATAATTTTTTGCATAATATATAGAGGAAGGGGACAACAAAAGCTTCTCCTCGAAAATGACATAAACATAATAAATAAGACAAATACTAAATTAAATTTAAAATGTAATTATTTGGTTCCTTCAACTTCTTTGATGGCTTCTTCAATTCTTCAACCTTCTTTAACTAGACCAAAATATTACTAAATAATATATATATGAAAGTAAGTTATCGAGCCTCCTTAAAACTTATGGTTGAGAAAACCCAAAGGAACAAAACAAAACATATAAAAAAGAGTACTAGATAAATCACTTAACTACTTAGTGAATACCTTGATTTTCTTCAAATGCTTGAATGATGTTGATGTAGCTTGGTACAATTTCATGCTTATTGTCTTGAGTTTTCACTAGAATGTCCTTCATGATCTTTGCTAGTTCATTTGCTTTGCTCCTTGTGATCGCTCTGTTCGGTATCTGCAACAATTAGGTAATAGAGACATATAACCTTCTACACATATTTCTCATTTATTGTCATATATATTCTAGTATATATTCTTCCCTTCTCTAGATCATTGATTTGTTGTACAATCTGTATATACTCATGTATCCTATACAACAATAGAATCAAGCTTTCTACAACCATAATATGGTATTAGAGCTATTATAGACCTAGCTCTTTTTTTTCGATCCTCCTTTTCTCCTATGTTCTTCCCGCTTCTTCCTCATGGTGTTCTTTGTTCTTCACGCCTCTTCTTTCTCTGCTCTCTTTTCTTTGTCGCTATGACTTCATAATATGACTAATATCACAAAGCTCACTCACCAAAATTATCTTATGTGGAAGAGTCAGGTCAGGGCATTGTTTGAAGGTCATGAACTGCATCAGTTCATCGATGACTCAACCCTTGCTCCTGCTCCAACTATTGTGACCGATGGTATCTCTGCACCAAATCCGCCCTACGCTCTGTGGCGGCGCCAAGATCGCTTACTCTATAGTGCTCTAATTGGAGCTATTTATCCTACAGTGCAATCCATCATCTCCACTGCCACAACAACAAAAGAAGTGTGGGACAATCTTGTTGAGGCCTTCTGGAACCCAACCCGGGGTCATATTACGCAACTGAAGTTTCAACTCAAAGTCTGTACCAAAGGAACCAAGTCGATAACAGAGTATCTACGTGTTATGAAGGAAAAGTCGGATGATCTCTTGCTGCTGGGAAAGCCTCTTGACCCTGACGACTTCACAGAACAAATAGTCGCTGGTCTTGGCGAGGAGTACAAAGCAGAGATCGACGCGATCAATGCTAGAGACACTCCAATCTCATACATCGAGCTATACGAACGCTTGTTGAATCGGGAAGCAATGCTCCTCTGTTCGGAGTCTACTGCGATCGTGTCGGTGGTGGCGAATGCGACTGACACACGCCAGAAATAGCAGCAGAAGAATACATCCTTCAATAGGTATTCATATCCTGCTCAATCAAAGCCTGCTCACACCTCTGGACAAACTCGTTTCTCGCGTCTGTATTTGGAAAAAATGTCAAGCATGTGGCACTCAAGGCCCAAGTGCTAGGTACTGTCCCGAATTCTGAGTTGTACGTGGTCATGTGTAGCAACAACAATGGCAGACTCATCATTCTGCACCTCCTTCATGGTTGAATCCTCCACTGCAGACTCAATGGCAGTCGCGAGCACAAGCTACTTCTCTCTCGGATTCTTCGACTTGGCTCATCGACTCTGGCGCGTCACACCATATGAATGCAAACCTTAGCAATTTGTCAATGCATATTTCTTACGGCGACAATGATGAAGTGCTTCTTGGTGATGGCTCAGCCCTCCCAATAACGCACACGACTTCTTTTTCTATTCCTTCATACACTAAACCCTTTTTTGTTAATCAAGTCTTATGTGTTCCGTCTCATGACAAAAATCTTATATCAGTTTTCCAATTATGTAGTACTAACGATGTTTCTGTCACATTTACTTCCAGGTCCGAGATCTACTTACGGGAGCTCTTCGTCTAGAAGGCAAACCTAGTAATGGCACATATGCCTGGCCAAGCTCGACTACCTCTTCACCATCATCACTCTCCTATGCGTCCACTGTCAAAGCATCTCTCTCCGATTGGCAATCGCGTCTTGGCCATCCGGTGCCTCCTATCTTAAACAAAATTATTTATGCATTTCATTTGTCTATTTCTTGCAAAAGTATTTTGTCACGTCCTTGCAACTCTTGTGTCTATTATAAGATGCATAAGTTACCTTTTGCCAATTCTACCTTGCTATCGTCTCACCCTCTTGATATCTTGTTTCCAGATGTGTGGACATCCCCTGTGACCTCCACTGCTGGTTACAAATATTACGTGATATTTTTCGATCATTATACTCGTTATACGTCGTTATTCCTGCTAAAGAAAACATCTTAAGTCTCTGATGTTTTTATCTCACTTAAAACCCTTGTTGAAAATAAATTTCAGGCTAAGATCAAGACCTTCTACTCGGACAATGGGGGTGAGTACATTAGACTGCGACCTTACCTTGCACGTCATGGAATTGCTCACAAAACCAGTTTGTTGCACACACCGGAACACAATGCCATTGTCGAACGTCGTCATCGACATATTGTTGAAACTGGTTTAACACTTCTCTCTCGCTCTTCTATGCCGAAAACTTTTTGGCCCTTTGCTTTTGCCACATTTGTTTACTTAATTAACAGAATGCCAACACCAACATTTGAATTTAAAAACCCTTATGCATGTCTGTTTGGTACTGCTCTGAATTATGAAAATTTACGCATTTTTGGTTGTTTGTGTTTCCCGTGGTTACGACCATATGCTGCAAACAAAATTGATGATTGCTCAAGTCCCTGTGTTCTTCTAGGATATTCCTTGACACAAAGTGCGTATTAGTGTTATGATCGCTCAAATTCAAAACTATATACTTCAAGACATGTTGTATTTCATGAAACCGTTTTTCCTTTTGCAATCCATGTTCCTATTGTTTCAGGTGAGGAAGTGGAGCCTGTGTCATCCGCACATTTCCTTGTGACACTAGTCCACCCGCGACAACCACCGGCTGCTCCTGTTCATGTGCCTGCACCAATACCAGACCAGTCACGACTGCTGCTCCTGGTCTCGCCTAAAGGCTCAGCCTCAACATCGCATGTTTCTACTATGCCTCCTGTAGCACCTATCCATGATCAACAACAACCTCCAACGATCACCGTTCCTGCTCCACCTACTCCATCATAATCGTCTCAGATAAGACCTACGCGTGCCAGTACTAGTATCAAATGCCCTATCAGAAACTCAATCTTCACACCTTTAAGGCTCCTCCGAGTTATAAGCTTCCCAATACGGTGACTGAAGCTCTCAAAACGCCTCACTTGCGTGCGACTATGGCCGAAGAAATAAATTCTCACATACATGACCACACTTGGGATCTTACTAATACGTAATGTCTCCACTGTTGTAGGTAACCGATGGATCTTCACCATCAAAAGACACTATGATGGTTCCATTGATCGTTACAAAGCTCGCTTGGTAGCTAGGGTTTACACTCAACGTCCGGGTGTTGACTATCAGGAGACATTTAGTTCAGTTGTTAAACCAATGACGATACAAATTATTCTTAGTATGGCGATTTCTAATGGTTGGTTGCTTAGAAAATTGGATGTTAACAACATTTTTTTGCAGGGTCGTCTAACTGAAGATGTGTATATGACACAACCTACAAGCTTCATTGATCGAAATAACCCGACTGTTGTGTACAAACTCAACAAAGATATTTACAGTCTCAAACAGGCACCAAGGGCGTGGTATTTGGAGTTGAATAACTTCCTACTCCAATCCGGATTTCTGAATTCTCAAGCGGATACTTCCCTCTTCATCTATAATAAGAATGGTGTTTGCGTCTACATCTTGATCTATGTCGATGACATTATTGTCACTGGTGACAATCCCGACTACATATCCTGGTTTATCTCTTCCTTATCTCAACGTTTTTCCCTTAAAGATTTGGGCGACTTATCTTATTTCTTAGGCATTGAGGTTTCTCGTAACTCTAAAGGCTTGCACCTAACCCAACATCGATATATTGCAGATTTGTTGTATAAGGCCAAAAATGAGTGATGAGCAACCAGTTTTGACACCAATGTGCTCCAATACTCCGCTAACTTTATCTTCAGGAACGCCACTCAGGATGCCTCCGAGTATAGGATGGTGGTTGGCACCTTACAATACCTTCTCTCACACGTCCAGACATCTCATATGCGGTCAACAAGATGTCTTAGTTCATGCACAAGCCAACTTCGGAACATTGGACAACTATCAAACGTATTCTCCGTTACCTTGCAGACCCTCTCACGCACGACATCTCCTATCCGGTAGCCAACCCTTCCGTTCTACATGCTTTTAGAGATGTTGATTGGGTTGGGAACCGTGATGACTACACCTCCACCAGTGCATATATAGTGTATATTGGACGCCACCCGATCGCCTGGTCCTCCAAGAAACAGACCGGAGTTGCTCGTTCCTCCACTGAAGCAGAGTACCGCTCCCTTGCCTCCACAACTGCGCAACTTTGCTGGATCACAACATTACTTGCTGAACTCGGCATTTCTCTATCCTCCACTCCGGTTATCTATTGTGATAATATTGGTGCCACCTATCTTGCAGTCAATCTTGTTTTTCATTCAAGGATGAAACATATTGGTTTTGACAATCATTTTGTTCTGCAGTTTGTGCAGAGTGGCAAGCTTCACATTTCTCATGTCTCCTCGGATGATGAGCTCGCTGACACTCTCACGAAGCCTCTCTCTTGCACCAGGTTCCAATCGTTAGCTCTCAAGATTTGACTCTCATCCGACCGTCAATCTTGAGGGGGTGTAATAAAGACATATCATCTGGAACCTTCTACTCACATCTCTCATTTACTGTTATGTATATTCTAGTATATATTCTTCCCTTCTCTAGATCATTGATTCGTTGTACAATCTGTATATAATCATGTATCCTATACAACAATAGAATCAAGCTTTCTACAACCATAATACTAGGAAATGTCTTGAACTTCCATTGTTACAATTCAGTTTGTGAGCCATCAAGGATCACATCATTTACACCCTTAGATAAATGTGTGAACGAAGTATATGAAATTCATTTAAAACTTTCCAAACCTTATTGTTACAAAACAACACACATGCTCTGCTACCACATGTTAGAGATCTGACTATTGCTGTCAACCGCTTGTTACAGATCCATAACCGACACCACTCTGTAACGGAACACACTATTCTGCTTCACTGTTTTCCCAGCACTCATCTGCATAAGAACATAAATCCAAATATAGCAGAAAGAAATGACACAGAGATTTGTTAACCCAGTTCAACTCATCGGTGTGATGAAGCCTACGTTCGGGGTCAGATCAATCCTGACAATCCACTAGGAAGAATAATACAACTCAAACCCATAACATCGTGTCATACAATGGAGAAAAAAAAGAAACACAAAGTGAAACAGTTTTCAGAAACTGAATAAAGAAACAAAAGGTATGATTTTGGGTATTTATACTCCTAGTGCTTTTAGGCTCCAAAAGACACTCATTTACCCAAATGCAAACCCAAGTAGGTTTAATCTTCACACCTTAGTCAAGTCTAAACCAAGAAACTTGAATCATCAAAGCTTTGATATAACAATCTCCATCTTGATTCAAGCTTTTTTGTCCTTAATCTTCTTTCTCTTTTTTTTCTTTCTTTCTTCTTCACCTTCTTGCCTTAGCGAATTACACTCACCTTGGATTTAACCTCCGATTTTGATCAACTTTTGAAACCCCACAAAACTGATTCAAAACTTTTTCAAAACCTGGAAACTTGAGAAAACCTCTCAACAACACCATTAACAAATTAAAGAAACCTCAAACATGTTAACTCATCACCAAATCTCATATGCAAACACCCTTGAGTAGAACTTAACTTACAAACCTTCTTTCAGTCACACAAATCTCATTATATCAATACCAACGCCATAACACATGTTTCAACAACTGAAAAATCAGACATCCATTTGCAAACTGGAACATGTAGCAACACTTAAACTTAAGCTTCAACAACTTGCAGACATCATAATCACCTTTGTCTCAAACAAGAAACGCTTTGATAAAACCATGTAAAGAATCCTAACAGCCAGAAACACCTCTGCACAACCTGAGATAACCATTTACACCCACCAGAGGTTCAAACAGACTTCTGATTAAACATACCATAACATGAACACTTTTGTTCAACAGTGCTAAGAACACATAAACAACAACAGGCTTTAAAACCTGTCTCATATCAATCAAATCTGTGATAATCCCGAGACACCTTTCAGAGCCCCTTCCACATCTTTTGTCTTTAACCGATGATGCCAAACCAGCAGAATATACATCATGCAAAACCATTTCATGCTTGCAAAAGTCACCACACAACATGACACATTTGTCTTTCAATTACATACTTGTCATGAATCTCTCACTTTACCTATCACTTCACTGTCCTGCACGTAATTTAACCTTCGAGAAGATTCCCCAAGTTTTACCAACGCACCTTAAATAGACAAGAACTCATTGCCTTGAATTCTTCAAGTGCAGTTTGATTTCTCTGCATTTTATCCTTTGAAGGACAACTTGATTACATACTTCAAGCTTGAGATGAGTTATTTATCAAACTGGAGACACATCAGTCTCAAAATCTTAAAACAAAGATCAGCCCTTAGACAATTCATGCAACATGTGCACGTTTCTTTCACCTTCAGCATCGTGCTTTCATACGATTCCACTGAAACATACCTCCATCTCAGCCTCTTCCTTGGCTTTTCCTATCTGAAACAAATTCAGAAAACTGCAACCCTTCTCCACAAATAAAACTTGCAGTTTCAGCTTCAAAAACTTGCACCTCATGCTTAAGAGAGCATGAAACCATCGTTTCAATACCCTTCCAAATTCAACTTCAGAATCTGCAAATTCAGTTTCAGAACCTTGAAACCCCTACAAATTCAATTTCAGAACCTGCAACCATTCATGAAAACAGAACCCTGCAACATGTGTAAGAAACCTTCAACACCTTATAGGCTTCACTTTTAACCTTGATAATAACCTTAGTTAAGCTATATTCATGTTAGTGGCTTATCATCTCCTTACCATACTGAAACAACATGAATCTTACTCAACAGTGAATTATTCTCCCCTTAACTCTGAATATGTTTCTCTATCATCAGAGATTTCAGATGAGCAGAATCGTCTCCTGAGCTTTGCTCCACCTGAAGTCAAATACAGATACTTCACCTGAAACATGAAACCATCTTGTCTAGATGTCTCCGCAATTCAGCTCAACATATTTTAGAGTTCAAATATTCTTCACTGTCACTTGATTCACTTTCATAGTGTTGCGCTTGAGTAATCAGCTGAATTAACATGACTCATCCCCTTGAAGTGCATGTTAATGTCTGACATACTTTTATATCACTTCACAACCATTACAATCAGTCCTTTGTAGAAGAAGTGCCACGAACCTTTACTAATTTGATGCTTCCCAATCTGATTTTTAACCATCAAATTGATTAGTCTTTGACATCTCTTTATATGACCCTCTCTGCATACCATTATGCATTTGGTTTACCAGAACTAATGTCTTCCTTCCTTCACTCAAAACTGAGTTTTTCAGAAACTTTTTCACAATTACCGCTTCTGAACATTGAAGAATAAACCATAAGCAATAACTTCAAGCAGATAAGTATAACCTGGACCTTCATTCTTTCTATAGAGATAACCTTTAAGCAGTAAATCGACACTCTTTTGATTCTTTTTCACTGAAATACATGAGCCAGAAACATTCACTTCTTGGTTTTCATAACACTGATTTTACCATCAACTTTATAAAGAGTCTAACACCAACCAAGCCAAATTTATACTCATTTCATTGTGTATCAACAAACCTGTATGAGCATTTCTCCAAATACCTTCAACCATTCACAGTAATCTCTTGTTTCAGTTCCAACGAGCCATTCGTAATCATGAAAAACTACTCCAAGTTGCTGTTACCACAACACATCATTGCTCTTACTGATTTTCCTTGACTTTGGTGATACTCTCTGCTTGCTCTTGAATGAACCGTTGGTTGATCCATTGACTGATCCATTTTAGAGACTTTCAAACATCTATGTTCAGTATAATTGCACATGTAAACAGACAACATACACTGCAATCTAATATATTTCTCTTGGATTTTCCAGACTCCTCCATGATGATTCAATGTTGTTCATTGATCATCATAACTTGCGAGCTTAACATATTGGTAATTAGAGTTTTTGCCCCTACTTTACTATAAGA